>OX451409.1:7850399-7950378 GCA_949629135.1 Eremobia ochroleuca | reverse complement strand
CTGATATTTGGCGACTAATTCCGACTAATTGGCGACTAAATATGGGAGAAAACAGATCTTCGCTAGGTGCCCTAGTTTTCGAGATATAAATTTGGCCCTGCTGGGGAGTCTCTCCAGCAACTCTCTCTCTAATTCTGATATTTGGCGACTAATTTCGACTAATTAGCGACTAATTTTTTGCGTTTTCAAAATTAAAATCCCTGATGGTGACCCTGCCAGAGTCAGTGACACACACCTGGCTGTCGAAAGGTTAAATAGCTGTTTTTTTTTTCTTTTTAATAGAGGTATGAGTACCAGTACCTATACTACCTAATATAATCTATCTGAAGGGGACTTATAAAATAAAAGTTTAATGTTTAGTTAATACAATTTATTGAAATAAACACATCAGTCTTGAGTAATATAGCCTTAATTTGAGTAGTAGTTAAAAGTAAGTATTCAACAAAGGAACCTGGGAATCTTAGTTACGCCTGTGCACAAGATTGTTGCTCACTGGCTTGACAAGCCCCTTCCAGCTCTTCCTTAGTCTCTTTAGCTTCTTTACGAACTGGCCCAGTTTGAGAGATAGGCACCACTCGTTCCCCTTTGACAGGCTCCACTTTTATAGGCGCAGAAACAGTCAGGATGCCGTCACTAGAGAGCTGAGAAATCACGTCCTCCGCTTCAGTACCTTCAGGCAGAGCATACCTCCTCACGAATTGACGGGACACATATCCATGTTCATCTTCCTTCTCCTCATGCTTAGCTTCAATAATCACATACCCATCAGCAGTCTTCACAGATATTTCTTCCGGTGAAAAGTGCTGGACATCAAGGTTGACTTGGAACTTGTCTTTATCAATCTTGATGGTTGATCCCAAGTCTTTGTTCAGCTGCGACAGGAGCCTCCAAGGTCTGAAGTAGTCGTGCACCGTCCATGGCGACATCATGGATGTCAGGAAATCGTCGGGAGTCAGCGCCAAGCCGAATGATTGGTCAAACAGTCTGTTCAAACCACGATTTTGACGTAGAGTAGAAGGACATTTTTCTTCAGCCAATACGTATCTTGTTCCAATGCCGAAGAATATAATTGCGATGGTTAGGAAGTATGAGAATCCGCCGAAAGTCTTCATTTTCACGTGTAGTTATATCTTTGACAGTTTCTTCAATGCGCTCAATACGATAGCTTGACTGTATTCACTGACAGTCGGCGCGTTGCCCGTGTTTATATACGTGCCCCGACATCTAGCGGCGCGTGGATACTTCTGGAATTCCCGAGATGGCTGACGTGCTTGCAATAAAAATAACCACGTTTGTTGATGTCTGTTATTATCACTTATCTTCAAAACTGACAGTTCTCTCCGATTAGTCCAACAAACATACCTGCCTGCATTATTATTGGTTATTCGGATTTTGATGACATTATCATGAAATTTCACAATAATTACTGATAATACCATAGACATATATAATACGGATTATTTTATCAGCGTGGATTGGAGTAAATATGATTGAGCAGTACTTATCATTATGCTTTTATAACAAAGAAAAATATGGACGTTTTGAGATCTTTCTACAAGTCACTTTTTAATTTTAGCAATCATATTTTGTTTTGTTAACAGTGCCATCTAGTGGGGAGTAGCAGCAGTTGGAAGTGCGTTTGAATAGTGGGAAGGGTCAGAACAGAACATTGTCGAATACCTGCTGCGGACTTCCTTAACGTATTATCCCGAACATATCGAAATTTCCCGAATGTTCTGCTACCTATGCGATCATACTCGTATGTTGTATGAGAAAATTAATTAGGTACCTATCTTATTTTTGGGGTTCCGTACCCAAAGATTTGACGGCACGGTTGGCGCAGTGGTTAAGCTCTTGACTGCTGCGCTGCGTGTCGCAGGTTCGATTCCCGCACGGAACAAATATTTGTATGACCTACAAGTAGTTGTTCCGGGTCTGGCTGTTTGTGTATGTGAGTTTAAATTATTGTAAACGCACCCACAATACAGGAGAAATTCCTAGTGTGGGGCAACGTTTTTCATAAATAAAAAAAAAGAGTAAAAAGGAACCCTATTACTCCCGCTCCGCTGTCCGTCCATCCGTCTGTCACCAGCCTGTATCTCATGAACCGTGATAGTTAGACAGTTGAAATTTTCACAGATGATGTATTTCTGTTGCCGCTATAACAACAAATACTAAAAAACAGAATAAAATAAATATTTAAGGGGGCTCCCATACAACAGACATGGTTTTTTTTTTTTTTTTTGCTGTTTTTATAGATAATATGTATGTAGTATGTAGGTATTGTAGGGTTATAAAAATAAAAAAAACTTTTACCACTACACGAAATTTATTTTAAAAATATTTACACAAGACGAGTTTTTTAAAAAATAAAGAAGAAAATAATAATATTAGAATAAAATAATTGAATTTAAAGATAAAGTTTAAGGAACATTCACCGTGAATGGATAAATAAGGACCCTAGGCTGAAGCTTCAGTCGAGGAATCCGAAATTGTTTATATTTAATTTTATAAAATACATTCACGGTTTTGTATTACTATTTACAACTGGGTCAAATTTAAAATTAGTATTAACAATAGGTAATGGTATCTAATATTAGTCTTCTTCTTCTCTATGGGTTTCTGATCTTCTTAATTGTAAACATTTTTGGTGATGACGGTATCACACAAGTGTGGGTAAATAAATCTGGATCAAAGGAAGGGCGAATTCCAAGGTTGACAGACTCCTTTTACGGAAGTGGAACCCGTTCACGTCCAATATTATAAAGTAAAAAAAATCAAGTTTGTATACCAAGCAAACTGTGTTGTGGTAAGCTTTAGTTCAAGAGCATGAACAAAAGATTGGCGAATATATCTTTGCTGCAGTTTTGAATATAACTAATAGTGGGTCGTATCACCAGAAAGCTCCCAGGTATCGGGAGAGGGCGAAATAGCCCTCTGTTAGCTGGATATCACCTAAAGCAAAGACGAAAAGATATGTTAAGACTAAAGAACACCACCAGAAACAGAGGATGGATAGGGAAAAAACCATCAAAAAACAAAAGAAGAATTAATACGTACCAGGTCCAAAGAAAAATCAATATTTCCACAAGCACGGTTAGATCATAATTATACGGATAAAAATTTAAAATTAAACATCTAATTAATATAACAAAGCTCTTGGAACGAATATGGTACCTCTCAGGTGAATGACAAAAAAATGGCAAGGGGTGTCACAATTTTTCTTCAAAATCTAATTTTGAAAAATCCATACGCCAAGTAGAAAAAGAAAAATAAGCAAGGTTGAATAGTTTTTTTCTTAAAAAAAAACAAAAGGAGGTTTTATGTAGAGTAATGCTACAGTATGGAACCCTCCGTGCGCGAATCCGACTCGTGCTTGGCCGGCTTTTTTTTGTCGTGATTTTTCCTGTTTTAATATCTAGTTATTCTGCTATTCGGGGCGGAGACTTCCAACAGATCAATTATCATAAAACTTTGTCCAACTGTTTTTGAGTTAGGTGTACTAACCAGTTTTATTTTTAACAGACTTTCAAAAAATCTTGTCTTGCCACGGACCACCTAGTACCTAGGTGGTCCGTGGGAAGACAGAAATTCTATCTATAAATAAAACACGCATAAATTATTCAAAGCCCAATATTTATTTATTATTTACTAGCGACCCGCCCCGGCTTCGCACGGGTGCAATGCTGATCACTACATAGTATAAAACAAAGTCGCTTCCCGCTGTCTGTCTGTCTCTATGTATTCTTAGATCTTGAAAACTACGCTACGGATTTTGATGCGCTTTTTTTTTATAGATAAGAGTGATTCAAGAGGAAGGTTTATAATGTATAATACATGCATAATATAGTAGAGAAACACTGATCATTTTAGAGCCATTATTTCTCGTAAAAAGTATAGAATAAAAAATCGTTATTGTGGGTTATCCCTAAGAGATAGACATATACCATTGTGGATTTTTTTGTAGACCTTTTTAAGGTGTACAATACTGTAGTACAGACGCCAACACATCAAGCTACCCGAAACTGTAAAAATTTCCCAATCAACTTTGAACCTTATACTTTAGTGATAAAGTTGAAAATCCGTTGGGTAGTTTCAAGCGCCACCGGCCGACTGCCCGGCCGGTAACGCCCGCATTTTAAAACTGTAATATCTTCGAAAATATTCATTTAAATTACATGCTGTAAAGGGCCATAATGATCTATATGAAATGCACAATGTTTTTAAGGTACTTAATTGGATAAGGATTAATATTGTATTGCCTAAAATTGCTTCTTAAATAAGCCATTATTTCTCGTAAAAAGTTAAGGATAAAAAATGGTTATTGTGGATTATCCCTAAGAGATAGACATATACCATCGCGGACTTTTTTGTAGAACTTTTTAAGGTGTACAATACTGTAGTACATTATTTTGATCTATCTCGAATGGTTCAGCCAGCGTTTACAATGTAAGCGCAAAAAAATGTGTTTATTTACGACATCACATTAGAAACCTCTAAAATTATCAGTGTTTCTCTACTATATTATGCATGTATTATACATATAAACCTTCCTCTTGAATCACTCTATCTATTAAAAACCGCATCAAAATCCGTTGCGGAATTTTAAAGATCTAAGCATATATAGGGACAGACAGACAGGGAAGCGACTTTGTTTTATACTATGTAGTGACGATAAATGCACATTATAGCTACACATTTTAATCATTTAATGATTAAATTATTCAAAATTTGATTTTTTAATCAAAACTCGACCCGCGATCGCGCCACTCGCGTTAGTGCCCTTTCCCATGACAAGATCCCGTTTTTTGCAGGATCACGGACTAGAAAAAAAAGAAGGACTCCGCGCCACGCGTATCGAAAGTGAAGCACCGTACCGATCTATGTGTGCGTGATTTGAGGGATACCAGATGAATGAAAATTTCCCCATGTTTTAAATATTTGGCAGTGTATTCATTTATTACAATAAAGCGATATAAGAAGTCCACTTAACTGAAATTACAAAAATATACTAGTGAAAACTCAAAATTGAGTGTTTATTTTGTATGGATGACTAGAAAAACGCTGCTGTAGAATACGTAATTCAATTGATTGTCTTGAATTACCTATTAGGAAGATGGGGGGATGGGTATTAAAGCTTACTTACCTAAAACACACAAGGTGTATTTTACCTATAATAAGAAAACTATTTAACCTTCTGTAGAAAATAAAACTGAAATATTTATTCAAATGATTTAATCAGAATCTTCACAACACATACAAACACTCACTAACCCGCACTGCATTCTTTATCGATCCAAGAAACATTACAAAAGCATGACGCTAATCCGTTCCAATCTAAGAACCCTCGCCAATTGATGATATGTATCAAAATGTATACAGCATATCACGCTTGTTTTCGACGGAACCCAATGGTCTTCACATCTGTAGTTTCTTATTATTATAATCCAATCATTGTTCCATGAATGATTTGCTGTAGGAAATCTATAAAAATAATCATAGTCAATACTTGCAAAAAAATGAAAAGAACACAAAAAAAAAATTCCCAATCTCTCGGGACACTTACCCATTTATTTTCTGACAACACTTATAATTCTGTTGAGGTTTTGTCTATGGTCATGAATAAAAATTATTTAAAAAAAAAATGTTGAGGTTTTGTGTTCCAATAGTAATGATTTTAAAATGAAAATGAAAATGTCAAAAATACAATAAATCAACAAGTAAAATTGTGCCTTAAGGCCTTAACTGTGATATGTTATTCCTTGACAGTTTTTCTGGGATGTAGAATTATTTTTACACGTTTTCAAAACACAAGATGGCATTATTTTATTTTAATACTTCACGAAAATAGTACCTACAAAGACGCCGTCTTGTCGCGTAATGCGTGCTTCACGCACACATTTACAGTAAATGTGTGCGTGAAGCACGTTTATACAAACGGTCACTATACTAATACTTACTGTGCTTCACTTTCGATATGCGTGACGCGGAGTCCTTCTTTTTTTTCTAGTCCGTGTGCAGGATCCCGTTTAGTGGTGTACGTGTTTAAATATACATATTCACACAAGCATCCTGTTTTCCGGATGCATAATGCAAACAGGAGTGTCACTGACTCTGGCAGGGCCACCATCACGGATTTTAATTTTGAAAACGCAAAAAATTAGTGGCTAATTAGTCGAAATTAGTCGCCAAATATCAGAATTAGTCGGTCACTGGTTCAAAAGATATAAGGGTTTATAGGTGGCCCTGCTGGAGAGTCTCCCCAGCAGGGCCAAATTTATATCTCAAAAACTAGGGCACCTAGCGAAGATCTGTTTTCTCCCATATTTAGTCGCCAATTAGTCGGAATTAGTCGCCAAATGTCAGAATTAGTCGGTCACTGGTTCAAAAGATATAAGGGTTTATAGGTGGCCCTGCTGGAGAGAGTCTCCCCAGCAGGGCCACATTTATATCTCAAAAACTAGGACACCTAGCGAAGATCTGTTTTCTCCCATATTTAGTCGCCAATTATTCGGAATCAGTCGCCAAGTTACAGATTTAGTCGGTGTGTAATTAAAAAGATATTAAAGAATTCAATTTCCCCATACAGTGGTACAAGCGAGTACAAAATACTTTATGTATTTTCTAGATAGTATCTATGACGTCTTATGGAGGAATGTTTGTTTCGAATTAAGTAAATATAAATTTAGTCTATAATTTCAACCCACCATAGGAAAGCTGTATTCATTACTTATAAACAAATCTACAATAATGTATGATGTAATGTGTATGTGTGTGTGTGTAATGTGTGTATGTGTAATGTGTGTATGTGTAATTATTTATCCAACACAATGTGCACTTACCACTTAGTCGCTGGCAGATAGATCGCTGCGCTCCGTTTCATTTACGGTAAGTAAGAAAGAGATAGATGCGCGTGTACAGACGAGCTGCTTAGAACGAGTTGCCCGTCACGTAAAGGATCAGCGCAGACAGAGAGGAATAATCCCCGCACGGTCTCGGGTATTTTCTTTACGGATAGCGTATGTTCGAGCTTGCGCGCGACCTCGCGAGCCTGCGCGAGTAAACCGTTAAACAAACTGTATCTATTCATAATATTGAATAAATAGGTATTTGTAACATTTTCTTAAAGTACAATAATTTTAAGGTAATAAATCATTTTATATTTCGACAACAGAAGTTTTATTATTCTAACCTAAATTAAGATAAAATAAAAACTCAACCCGTCCATACCCACAACACAACACTCACAATCACCTCAAAATACACACAAACACAAAAAACATCAAACGGACCTTTTTAAAATTCATTTTTATAAAATAAAATTAGATTACAATTGACAATACGTTTTCAACGTTTTAGTATTTTAAACATTTTACTAAAGGTACGATATTTTTTTATTATTCTAACATTAATTAGAGGTTAACATTATAAACTGGTAAAACAGTTGCATGCGACTGTACATCTTGACACCAAATAGACCAAGAGCAAGGTTTAATGTTTTCGAAGAAGTTTAAGCCACTCTAAACTAGTAATTAAAAACATAAAAACATGAATTTAATTGAGAATTTATATCTCTGGGACATTTCTAAAGACTTTAGACCGATAAAACTAAAAGTATATTACACATATTAATAGAAATATTTTTTCTTGGTTATTTTTCGTGAACTCTTCGATCTAGCTCTTGGACTATACCTTACTAATTGAACTCATTATATCTCCTAAACTAAGACCCGACTAAATCTGTAACTTGGCGACTGCATCCGAATAATTGGCGACTAAATATGGGAGAAAACAGATCTTCGCTAGGTGCCCTAGTTTTTGAGATATAAATTTGGCCCTGCTGGGGAGAGTCTCTCCAGCAGGGCCACCTATAAACCCTTATATCTTTTGAACCAGTGACCGACTAATTCTGATATTTGGCGACTAATTCCGACTAATTGGCGACTAAATATGGGAGAAAACAGATCTTCGCTAGGTGCCCTAGTTTTTGAGATATAAATTTGGCCCTGCTGGGGAGAGTCTCTCCAGCAGGGCCACCTATAAACCCTTATATCTTTTGAACCAGTGACCGACTAATTCTGATATTTGGCGACTAATTTCGACTAATTAGCGACTAATTTTTTGCGTTTTCAAAATTAAAATCCCTGATGGTGGCCCTGCCAGAGTCAGTGACACCAAACAGGATCCTTATGTGAATATGTATATTTAAACACGTACACCACTAAACAAGATCGTGCAAAAAACCGTACCTGCTAAAAACGGTATCTTGACGTGGGAAAGAGCCCTTATGCGTTGTGTCACTTATCTGATTATTTATTAGGGTGGCTCCGCGGACCACTTGGTATGCTTCCAGGGGCCACCGGCTAAGGACCACCCTATGATAAAAATGTTCATTGAGTACCGTTTTCATACTAATTTTTGAGAAATAAAAGCCATATCTTCTAAATATTGGTATATTTTCAAAAATATTGTATTACATGACTTGCTTATCTATTTACAAAAATAAAAACAAAATTATAATTAATATTAAATCAGTTTTACAACCGCCAATGCTTCACTACAATTAAATAAACGTCTAAATATCATTGAACCAGTTACAAAGGGGTCCGCAGGTAAATAACTTATGTTATATTTACAAAATAACAAGATTGCGTTTGCGCACAATCTTGTGAATTTTAACACTCAATTTGAAAAATAATTTTGATTATTTTTTTTCGTCTTGTAATATGTATAGTGAAGTACGATTTAGATAGGAAAATAATGTTTTTTTTTTTCTTATTTTGTTAACTAAATAACTTTGAAGTTTGTAAGTATAGAACATTATACATATTACAATCAACAGAATATTGCCTTATAGTGTTTCTATAACAAGAGGCAGTGATGTTATAGTAAATAATCTGTAGTGATTGGGCAGATTTTCCTCTCAACAATCAAATATAAATGTATTCAGTCAATAAATGATCTCATTAATCGTCAAACATTAGAGTTTATAGTCAATTACGTACTTATATGTTCATTTTTAGGGTTCCGTAGTCCGTACCGAAAGGATGCCAACGGGACCCTATTACTAAGCCACCATCGTCCATCCGTCCGTCTGTCTGTCTGTCAGTGGGCTGTATCTTATGAACCGTAATTAGGTAGACAGTTGAAATTTTCACACATGGTGTATTTCTATTGCCGCTATAACAACAAACAATAAAAATAATAATGTAAAAAATTAAGAAACATGTTTTTTTCGGCGTTTTTGCCTTGTGGTACGGAACCCTTCGTGTGCGAGTCCTACTCGCACTTGACCTCTTTTTTATAACCCAGTGCCTCTTGTTACCGCGTGTAAGCCCCGTTTAATATAAAAAGCGCACAATTACACCATGTAGAAGCGGTCTGAGCTTGTATTTATGTGTTTTATAATAAATTTTGGTCTCCAAAATGGAGTTTGTTCATACAACTGTTGATGCAAGGAAGGATTTTTGATTTTTGACCATTTTCTTTAATATAAATATTTCTATTTCAAGCACACGTTTAATAAATCTAATAGATTTAATATCTGTTTTTTTTTTCTAGTCTGTGAACACTGATAGATCTAAGTATACATGCTAAGTTTACATTCATAGGCAATATTTCAGGGGATAAAAAGTACTCATGAAAAGAAACGCTTTTTACTATGGAAACAACTCTGAAATACCGGAAAATACCGACTATTTCGTACAAAAATGCAATTCTTACTAAATTAAATTGTATAAAACAGATGCTAATGGTATTTTAGAGTTCATCCCATATATACAATTACTGGGTGTCCGGAAAGTCATGGATTACCTGTTACCTGCTGACGGGCCACATTGGGATCTACCAATAAAAAAAAATGGCCATGGTAAAAGTCTTATTGTTTCCGAGTTTTTTGATGTTTAAGGAAATTTTGGAAAATCTCTACCTTTGATCAGTTTTTTCCATGCGATTTCTACGAATGAAAACTTTTTATTTTCATCTTGAATCATCCTACTATCGATTGAATACAAGAAAGTTACAGATATCATCTTTTAAATACCTAAAATTTAGGTTCAAACTTAAAATTTTCACCAAAATAAATTTTACCTTATTTTTGATCGGCCCTGGTGAAAAAAAAAAAAAAAATATTGGTAGGTCTTTTTTTTATTGGTAGATCTCAATGTGGCCCATCAGCAGGTAAAAGGTAATCTATGACTTTTCGGACACCCCGTATATAGAAAAATTGCCATTCATTTCAGAATTAATCTGTAAATACGTTCTAAGAGCCCTGTTTCAAGTTCAAGCTAAAAAAATGGTAAGATATAAGATGGTCAGTGTTTGAATAAGAGTATACTCAGTCGTGGTAGTTATTCTTGAGCATTCAGGCTTAAACTAAGCTCTATAGAATCTTACCCCGCGTTTACACCAAGGTGTCTCGTTTTCGTGTACAAGTTGCAAGACTAGCTTTACTCAAAACTTTTAGAAAATTTGTCAAAAAGGTGAAACATATTGTAAACAATACCAATATACGTGTGAAACAACGTCAATACATGTTTTAGGAGGAGTCGTGGCCCAGTGAAATCGGCCCCGAGACACGAGTCGGTCATGAGTTCTAACGCAGACAGACACGTTACTTTGTATATTTAATTTCATGACCACTGCTCTCAATACGGTGAAGGAAAACATCGTGAGGAAACCAGCATGTCCTGGAACCAAAAATTCGAAGACATGTGACATCCACCAACCCGCGAGATGAAATCACTCCCTCTCACAGAGAGCCTGTGTCCCAGAAGTGGGAACATTACATTAGTGGCATGACGTTTTTGACACATCTTTTACAGAACTTGTTGAAAACAGGTATCACAACTTGTTTAGGGTTGTAAACGAGGGGCATAAATTAGGCAGATACATTTATGTTTTAGGACACACCAATACTATTGCTGAAGTGCAAGTTTCAGATTACGTAGTGTTTAGGCTTGTGTATATCTATTCTATTTTAAAACTATTAACACATCTGTACAATCAAAGTATATTTCCGGGGTTTTTATGTACATTTTTTAAATCCATCTTGCATCAATCGTTGCAAATCTGATTATGTCTAGCCTACCTTACTATCTAAGTTTTGTTTATAAAAAAATGTAGTAACATTCCTACTGTTTCCTTTTATATAAAAAAGCTAAAAAACACACAGTTTTCAGTCGCTCTTGGGACCCGCACGTACTCCTAAGATACGTAAACTTAAATAATTATAATATTGAACACAATATTGAGGGAGATCGCTTTGCGGTGAGTTTGCGTTTGAACGACGAATTTATTTAACCAGTAAGTTATTAGGCAGATGGTTTCAAAAAAAATTTCTTTCATTTGTTAACTACAGGGTCCCATTAAAATAGATGGACAAATTTTAACACCTAATTTTAATAGCGCTCAGTAGTCTAACCAAGCCAAAAAAAAACACTTGTTAAATCGATTTTATTTTGACCTAAAATTAATAAATTGCCGGCACATTAGTGTATTTTCCTTAGCTGATTATATTTCTTGTAAGTATGTAATGCATTTTTTTTTAATATATTTTTTTTACCATTGTACTTATTTTGGTGGCCTGAATGTTTTCTAAATGTTTGACCATCTATTTTAATGGGACCTTATATATCATGGGTAGTGTCTATCCATCTCTTATTCTTTTAATACCTTTAAGATGTTATTGTTTAATTTATGCCAATAAACGATTTCGTTCTTTCTCACATAGTTGTGATGATAAAGTTGAGATTGAAGATCCTTTTAGAATTATAATCATAATTCAAAAATACTGTTTTTTCTTTTTTAACATAATACTTATAAATACATGTTTTAGTTAATAACCAGATTTTCAGTCAAAGTTTCTTTGCAATAGTACTATGCAACTTTAAACCACCTTTTGGTAATTCAAACGTCATAATTTTGGATTCATAGCCTTGGTAGAGTAAATTAAAATAACATTAAGACCGGCCGTGCGATTCTGTAACCATCTCACCGTGTAAGCTTGGGTGAAGTGAGCGTGGAGCTGTCATTCACTAGGGATTAACACTATTAAGTGCTCACTTCACTTATGATTTCAAGGTGAGATTTTTACAGAATCGACCGGCTGTAATATTATCTACCGATTAGTAAATACAAAACTGTAGAAGATTACAACAAGCATTGGAATACTGTGCAAGTCCCCCTACTACAATACTTTAAGCAGAGATGGTTCAATGTAGTACAAAAATGGTATCTGAATGTTAGGAATATAAAAAATTATGTACATAATCCTATAATTATACCTACTAGGAGTTTGAAGATTCTGCGTTTAATACCACGTTCTCACGGACGTACAAATATCGCCCCGGGATTTTACCGCGCACTGGATTTTCAACTCTCGGTGTTGAACCGAGCATTGAGAATCCAACAGAATGCACAACACAGAATGCAAAACAATGTTGGATTTTCAACTCTCGGCGCTAAGCAGTGCGTTGAAGATCCATTGCGCAGAAAAATCCCGCAGCGATATTTTTGAATCCGTGCGAACGTGGACTAATAAATGAAGAGGATTCTGTTATGTTGACTGGGGATGAATTGTAATGATCGTGAAATTATTGCGATGGACTTATTTCTAGTACAAGCTTATATGAATTGATTTGAAGAGTTTATGAAGTGAATGTCACGGAAGCTCTTTCTTTTTTTAAATATTAATAAAACATGATACGTTTTGGAAGTAATTAGGCGCGATTGCAGCCTTCAGATTAGGGGAGGATCAGCAGGGTAATTGCGTAACACACTATCAGTAGCAATGGGTTTCATTTTGACAGTTCAACAACATTCATTGCGTTATTTACGTTGTTGAGCAGACACATTTTTCGAACATATGGAGCAATGTATTAGCAATATACTTCAAAATGGTTCAAATTCAGAGTAATAGTGTGTTACGCAATTAGGGTGCTGCAAGCACTCAGAAAGGAGCATTAAAATAAGCAAAGAAGTGTAATGCTGACGGTTAACATTGCTCTTCGGGAATTTTGGAGCGAATACAAAGCCTCTAAAATTTGGTGGAACAGTCGGATTGGCGACAAAATGACAATGTTACTCAAACAACTCTATAAACACTAGTCTTTGCGCCAGCTTTGAGCATCAGAGACTTGAACATAGGCCTCAACAGCTACAATGAAGATAAAACTTCGTTTCTACCTACAGAACCACCTCTGCATTTCTCAGTCATCCGAGTGTTCGGCAGCATCCTTCATCTCGTACTATTGATATCAGTGGACAACACGTACTATTCGCATATTCATTATGATTTTACCAAAAAAGTTAAAATTTTAGGCAACCTTTGCACCTCGCATAGGCGGGTATACGCTGCGCTAGGGTTGCCAACCATACTTTATAATAACGTATCATACTTTATTTCCAATCTTTTGAGATGCGTAAAACGAAAGACTCATTCATATAGGTAATTACTGAACTGTTTATCGATAGGTACTAATATGTCAAAAAAGAAAATCTATTAATAAAGATAACAAATTTTATGCATAAGACAAAAATACTTTTTTTTCTTCCAAATACATTTTTTTCCTATTCAAAGAATTTGACACGTTATTTTTCTCAAAAAAAGTTGGCAACCCTACGCTGCGCTATCGCGACGACAGTTTCGATAAAAAATTGTTTACGCTACACTAGCGCAACATCAAATTAATTATATGAGAGCAATTTACATTTAAATTTAGTCTACGTAAATAAAGGCAAATTCAGGCACAAATACTAAGAGAATATTTTGTCTAAAAAAATAGACGAAAATTCTAAATTTTTGTACAACATCAGGCGAAGCTGGCTTTACCCTTACTTAGGGTGAGTACCTTAGTAGATACGGTATTTTTTTATAAAAAAAAATAACATTTTATGTGTGTATGCCCATTATATTTTTTTGCCTCTTGTGGTACAGAAACTCCTAGTACAAGAGCACAGGCTACACTGATATTTGTGTCCTGAAGTGAAAATAAATAAATAATAATAAGTATTAATTTATTAATTCGATAATATCAAAATGAACACGCGAACAGTATTCACAAATATAACCACAGTCAACATCAACATTGTATATTTCGTTTAGCTCATACAAAATCTAAATATACAGCTTAGCCTACATTACAAACAGTTCGACAGTCGTACAGTGCGGAACTACCGGCATCCCTCTCCCTCATACTAAGTTAAATGAAATAAAATATAGTAAATACATCGAAAATGTTACACTGAGGTGCTGTGACGGTTGGTTGTGCTGCTTTCACATAGAAATGGTCATTAAAATACCCTAAAGTTCGCACAAAGGACGAAGCCGAAATCTAACGGGTGTTGTTAGAGTTGGGTACGGCTTTTAGTATCACTGGTTGTTTTCGATCAAAAATAGTACTAGATTAAGGATTAGGAACAACAAAAAAACACATCGCTCAAGTGACCGCGATTGCATACAACTAGATTATAAACCTTAACACTCAAAGAAAGTTTATTATCGTTTACACTAACTAAATAGTCCGTTTTTAGAGAAAATAATTAAGGCTTTACATTCGAAAGAGCCGACCAAAAAGCCCATTTTCAGCAGTGAACGTCAATAGGCGGTCGTGCACGAATTAAATTATTATTGGCATTTTCCAATAAACGTTTCAAGGACCAACAATTAAAATTTCCATTTTCTATGTTAACGCAACACAACATTATATGACAATAAACATTGTGCTTGCTATAAACGTACAAAGAGTATTTAAACACACATTCATAACTCTCGTCACAAGTTCTCACACACCTCATTTGTATTAAAAAATTGTGCTAACTTGGGGTAATTTCATATAATTTTGGCCTCCTGTTAAATTTTTCAGGTTTTTACAAAACACCGAAATATAATTTGCATTACTAACTGTAAAAAAAACTTAAAACCGTTAAAAATGCAGTCAAATATGGCCTCTGTTTTATTTTAATTATCAAAATAAATACGTAGATTTTTTCACATTTATTCCATGATATTTTTTACTTCTTAAACACCTTTCTTTGGACACGATTTCAATTTGGTATGATTTATACCAAAAATAATAATATAATTACAGTTAATAATAATTAAAAATAATACGGTATTAGGTTATAACGACAGATCCATCACTAGGAGCATGTGTAATATAGCTAATATAAGTTTTCTGAAATATTTTCGGCGTCGAGAGAAATCTTTCGAGTAATCGAATTTAGTGACGCTCAACGTGTCATAACGATCTTCGCGGGGTGGCTGGTATCAGCTGGATGAGAGTTGCCGAGAATCGAGCAATGAATGGCGTGCACTTGGAGACGCCTATGTATAGCAGTGGACCGCTGTAGGCTGCTGATGATGATGAAACGCGTCATACTATCCCCGATTGCCTGATTTGAGTAGTTTTGGCTTTACAAAAATACGTTAAAACGCATTTATATTTTTATTTTATATTCCTCATTGTATATTTAAATGCGCATACGACCATCAAATCATTTCTTTAAAAGCGTTTTCAAAATAATTCAGAAAACTTAATATTCATCTGTAAAAAATTACGATTCGTCAACATATTATTACAAAATCGTAACATTTTCAGCGAAAATTAGTCCAAGCTCAAGCGTTTTTTTTTTTTTTTTTAATATAAACATTATAAACCTATCTACTAAATATAGTAAGAAATAATATTGAGATACAAAAAGGTAGTGATCATTAATTTGTACATATATTTAAAGTAATAATAATAATAATATAAGAACTAATAAAAAGTATATTAATTTTTTTCGTTGAACAATAAACAAATTAGTTTATTAGCATAAGAATTATTACAGGAAAATATCTACTATGTCTTTATTTTAAAACAAGCGTTTTAGTACTTTTAAAAGTACAACTCTTTAGGAGATATGAATACTTGCAAAACACACATAAAAAACTCTAATTTAAAATTGTGCGTTTTCTTTCCTCCTCCTCTCCTTTCATCTTAGATTTTTTATAATTCAACGTGCAATTTTGCTCTACATTTTCCTCCATAATAATTTCTATGCTAATAAAATATTAAATAAAATATTTAAAATCGTACTCAAGATAAATTTGTCAAAAATTTATAAAAGCACCTACAGTGAGCAGCAGGGATAGTTTCAAACTATGTCTAATACATATAGTATTCCTAGACACATTGTCAATCACCATTCACACGATTGACGGCGATTGATCAATCTAAAAGAATACCTTGATTGATAATCGTGATGATTGATTCAATTCTACAAATCGCCGTCAAAGAAATAGGTATGTAGTTCTGTAAATAAAAAACACCAAATATACAAAATGTATACTTAAAATTAGTCTTAAGTGTATATTGTTCTATAGATTCCGCTTACTAGCTGACCTAGAAAATTAGACAACTGGTCACAAAATAGGTACAAAAACACGCCTCCATTCAATGAGCGACATCAGGCGCACGCACACGCAGACGTACGCGTCTGCGTGTGCGGTAATCTCAAACAAATGTCAGTCGCGAGTGCAATCGCACTCGCTGTACGTGAAGCAAATCCATGTGTGCGTGCATACGCTTCGGCTGAATGGGACGCGGTCCGTGCCCGCTTAAGGCGAGTTTCATCAATGAAACTAAACACGATCAGTATATCTAAACCGCGTTCAAGAACTGTCCGTATATTCCACAACAATGTTGACACTGACATGGTTTAGATGTGTTGAGAGCGAACAGTTTCATTGGTGAAAATCAATCTTAGAACCATTCAAATAAGTCTAATATATGACAATGGCGTCTTGACAGCTGTCTAATAATCTTGGTTTGCTATATGATGGCGGGTGAGGATTGTCCCATACTCTCGTATGTTAATAGGCCTTATAGTCCATGCCGTTTATAAAATAAGAAGACACTTCAATACGCAAAGCGTCTGACAAGGGGTTGGCGTAGTTTACCATTGATATATTATCTACAGAAAAGCTCTTTTGTATACTTTCCTTTTGTATGAAAAATTGTGTATAGTGTATTTTTTTCTAAAGTATCTTATTTGTTAAACAAACATGGGACGAAAGAGTTTTCGTATCAATCATACACTTGATGTGAAACGTCTTGATGTTTGTGAAAATACACGTAAGGTATGAATTATATTAAAAAAGTGCTTTTGAAACACATTATCTCAAAATTTTAAACATTAGTTCGCCACATTTGTTTACCAATTTAGACAACAAAAAATAAATACACAATTTTAAATCAAATGTCTCATATTTAAACACGTTATTGCTTCCAATAGCCTCTTAATTTTTCGTAATTTTTTTGGTACATTTTCAGCTATATCTCTTCCAAATATACTCTCCTCATGTAAAATCACATGTTTTTAATACAAAAGAGCTCTAAATACCTAGGCAGTGCTAAGAACCAAAGGTCATATACATTCAAGATCTATTCACAGGACCTTTAGAAGGCGGAGCCCTAAGTTTGGGTACTTAGGACGTACTAAGATAAGGTATAAACAAGTTGTGCTTAACTGTCTTCGAGTAGATTGTGTAGCTCCGCGTAGTTCAGTATGGCACGGTACAGGAATTCGTATTGTAACTGTAACAAGAAATAAAAGGTGTTATCAAAATGAACCAAAGTAGATATATAATTTATTCATATGTTTTTAAGTTTTTGTCATAGTGTCACTTTTACTTCGATATGTATGTTTTTCTTTTTGTTTTTATATCGGCACTATATTATATTAATGTAGGTAATTGCTTAACATCTAATTGTACTTTCGTGTGTGCCTAATTTGATGGAGATTAACGATAGAAATGGTGATTGGCGCTTCATCGCCACAGTTTTGAATTAATTATTATTGCCCCCCCCCCCCTCCCCCCCCCCTCTTGCCTGATGGAAGCGACGGATCACTGTCTATTAGAGACCATCTGCCTAGCCTAGCCTTTTCCCGACTATATTGGGACCGGCTTCCAGTCCAACCGGATGCAATTGAGTACCAGTATTTTACATGAAGCGACAGCCTGCGATCTGACCTCCACAACCAGTTACTGGGTAATACCGCGGTATATTAGAGACCATCACAAAAAAACCGGTCAAGTGCGAGTCGGACTCGCGCACCGAGGGCTCCGAACAAATTTGTAGGTGGCATGTAACTACAAATTAACGGTTATCTGATTTTTTCCTTTACTTGTGCTACACGACATCGCTTCTTGCCAAATTTCATGATTCTAGGTCAACGGGAAATACCCCATAGGTTTTGATTTCGGAACATAAACGCCCGTAATTTTTTATTGTGTTGACTTAGAAGTTTGATGTTTTCATTGCTTCAAGGAATTGCAGCTTTGAGTATTAGATATTAATTTCAACTTGATGACTCCACGCGTTCCTGAGTAAAAGGGTCTTGACAGACGGACAGACAGGCGGACGACGAAGTGATTTTATAAGGGTTCCGTTTTTCCTTTTGAGGTACGGAACCCTAAAAAGGATTTAACCAGCTAAGATTGCGAGACGCTCCGTTTAGTAGGAATTAAACTAGGATAAAACAACGGTTAAATGTATTGTCTGTAATATTTTCGGTATCATTTTGCATGGGAAGGAAGTAAATCTTAAGTGCCTATTTTATATTTTTGTGGAATAGTAAAGAAGGTGTATACTTACGAATGTATCAATAGTGCGCGCACGTTGCGACCTGACGGCGCGCGCGGTCGCGCTCACGTCCACGCGTCGTTCCACGCGCAACGCACGGATCAACGTGCATAGCGCAACGAACAATGGCGACCGTTCTGTGCCAAATCTGTAATAAACATTAATGGTTAGTCAAATTAACATATGACTAATGCGAAGCAGTCTTGTTAGGCTAAATTGCTTTTAGAATTAAAAAAATAAAACTATAAAACACTGCTGGTTAGGCTGCAGGAAGGTGTTGCGTTCTATGTTTTCACATTACTCTAAGTGTCACATTTTTAGGAAGATTTCCTTAAGATTGCGCTGCAGTATTTATTTATTAAATATCGCACCATTATGCTGGGATAGGGAGTCTTCTTGTCCTTGCAGAGGTCTTTGATTTTATTTTTTGTTTGTTTTAAATGTCATTTTGTTAGTTTTAAATAGTCATTTTTTACTGTTTGTATTTCCTGTGCGTGTCCCAAATTTCTTTTTTCTTTTACTGTCTGGAGAAATCTGGCAAGTCCTGGAGACGTATTATTCGATTGCGATGTTTTTTTTATACCTATGACTTTATGGTGAAGGAAAACACCGGAAGGAAACTTGAATTATCAGTGTGAGATCACAAACACGTATGAGCAGGCGTTCTCCTGCTTCCTCTGTATTATATCAAAGGCCTTAGTCCAATAGCAAGCCAATATCGTAATGTGATAAGAACCAAGGTAACCGACATAGCCCGAAGAATAGCCAAACTCAAGTGGCAGTGGGCAGGCTCGCAGAACATATGGCCGATGGGGCCGAAAGGTTCAGAAGTGGCGACCGCGTACCGGAAGACCTCCCAAAAGGATTACAGACGACCTTGTGAAGGCCGCAGGAACCCGTTGGATGCGAGAAGCACAGAACCGGTCGAAGTGAAGGTGCCTATGTCCAACAGTGGACGTCTTTCGGCTGAAATGATGATCGTGATATGATAAATACTTTTTTTTTTTTTTGGGGTGGGAAATTATCAAATAACTTCTCCCGTTCTGGGCGGAACGGAAGGGTGTGTCAGACTTTTACTGACTAAAACCCACCCGTGTTCCTTCAGTTGCCTGTGCCAAGGGCAACGGTAACTCTTTCGAACAACCCGCGACTCTGGCAAATGTGATACATACTGGCAGTGTACAAGCATGGTGCCCTGGTGGATGTGGTGCGCGATGGGCGCGGCGGGCGCGGCGGCGTCGGCCAGCTCGGCCAGGCCACGCGTGACCTCGGGCACGTGGCCCCGCGCCGTGGGCCAGCCTTGGTACTGCAGCTGTCGGACGCAAGTTACTTCACCGCTCTAGAACACAACAATATATATTAAAAAAAACAATACGATTGCCGAATGGAGATAAGAAAATGCTCTCTCTCCTCTGCACTTGTCCCTCTCTCCTTAAAAATCACCATTATATTTTTATTTAGATTAGTATAATATCCTTTATGGATGTATTCATTGTATCGTGTAAATGGTATACCACAGACTACCTACAGTATGTCTCTCCTTCCATTTTCAATCCATCCAAAGGTTGTCTGTCTTTAAAAGATCGCTCTTAGCGATAAGACCGCCTATTGTGTCACCCTTTGTAAAATTTATATAGGGTGACTGGTAATTAGTGACCAATACTTAAACACATGATTCTACTCATGACAACAAACAAGTTTTATAATGGGACAAAAAGTGAAATGACGAAAAAAAAATCAGCTGTTCCCTACATTTTGACGACTCGTACGAACATAAATGTAGGGAACAGCTGATTTTTTTTTCGCGATTTCGGATTTGGTCCGGTAGTAAAAGTTGTTTGTAATGATGAATAGAATCACCGTCACGAATTACCAGTCACCCTATATATTTATGTCTGTAATTTATATGGAGTACATAATAAAGGGTATTCTATTCTATTCTTCGTTTCTTATAATTTCTGCCTATACAACGTGTAACGTTAAATTCGTAAAACCTGAAAATAGTTTGTTCAGAATAACGAACAGAATTAATTTAACCACTTTTTAATATAGGTCACATTTTTCAAAAAATCTTCATTAAAAACGTTGCCGTGTCTATTTATTAATAGGTCAAGCAAGCCAATGTCAGCGCGGCGCAGCGGCCCGGTGACGACTCCTCCCTCGATAAAGCGGCGTCGCAGACGCAAGAAACGATCAGAATGGCCAGTAAAATTAAAACAGCACATAAAACCTTGACAAATTTTTTAATGACTCATTTTCTCTCTGAAATAGGTCAATTGAATTAAAAAACAGTTGGGGTGCCGAGGTTTTGCGCATTTAACGTTACACGTTGTATATTTATGTCAGTAATTTATATGGAGTACATTATAAAGAGTATTCTATTCTATTCTATTCTTCGTTTCTTATAATTTTTGCCTATATATACCTTTGAGCATCATTCTGCGAACGTCGCTATCGTTTGATTATTGTTTGACCAAGCTAGTGAAAACGAATAGCGAATCCCACTCGCTAGCCTTAGTTTTCGGTATGTATCATTTATCAAAGGATTTTCCTTCATGGATACTATCGGAATTAATGGTATTACCTTATCATTAGTGACCCTGAACTGTCTCCTGGTGTAGTAGGGACAGGACTCGCTCTCCTCATACTGCACCGAGATGTGTTCGTACTGGATGGAGCCGTCGTCCCAGTACCGGGGACATTTGCCGTCACCCAGCTGTAATAGAAATAATTTGCTTAGCAACATTTTGTACAACATATTATTGAAAATTAAAGAAATATAATAAGTACTTTAAAACATACCATGCTAAGATTATTTTAGAATGACAACAGTATCGAAAGAGGCTCATTATTTTTATATAGTTAAAACCGAACCTTATCTAATGGAGTTAAAGTTTCTTATCCTTACTAGAACGTGTGTGTTACATGTGTATTGAATCTATACATCCAAAATATACAACTGAAGTATCTGTTTGTAATGTCAAAATAACAGCTTTTTACTGAATGCATATGAATGTATATACAGTACTTATAACAAAAAAACATTTTTTTTTAATTTTTATCTGTTACATGTTTGTTCCGGGTAATCTCCGAAACGGCTGGGCCGTTTTTGACAGGACTCATTGGCAGATAGCTGATGTTATAAGAAGTAACTTAGGCTACTTTTATTTCAGAAAAAGAATAAGCGCTCCGCGCAAAAAAAAATAAGACCCATGAAATCCAAAATCACACTAAAGGGTAAAGTTTGTGAGTGTGTGTAAATGTTTGTTACTTCTTCACGCTCAAACGGCTGGCCCAATTTTGATGAAATTTGGCACACATATAGTTTATAACCAGGATTAACACAGAATATTTTTTATCCCGATATTCCTACGGGATCGAGACTTATTCGGGTAAAACCGCGGGGCGCAGCTAGTTAATAATAAATTAATAAAATAAATAATAAATATATTAATTTTTTTTTTTCCGAACTGCACGCGAACGAATTCGCGGGCACAGCTAGACTAGTACGAAATATAAATATTTAATAACTTACCTCACTGAGCATGACGATGGTGCTAACATTATGTTCGGATACCATACGCCAGAAGTCCATGATAGTGTTTGGTAGAGGATCTTGCGTTATTATGAAACCTTCTGAGTTGTCGTATGCTGCAAAGACAAGTATTTTTACAATAAAACAACCGTGACGATTGATTCAGTAGTTTTTCAGTAAATCGCTGAAATAAAAACACGCATACATACGAGTCGAATAGAGTCCTCTCTTCGACTCGTGTGTATGCATGTTCCCCTCCTTTTTTATATGTTGGTTTAAAGTTGGTTTGACTATTGTTACTAACCCAATGGATCTCTGTTATCTGAAATAAATAATAATAATAATAAAGATGTCAAACAAATCGTCTAGTCAATACTTAAACAGAACTGTTTTTACTAAGTCCGAATTCCTAAAAAGAACACAATTTTAATTGGCTGTTAAGTCTGGCGCTATTATTTCCTTATTTTGAGAATCCGGGAGTAAATCCTGTAATTTCTCTTTAGTTAGTTCTAATTAGTGAGCTCTAGTTTTTGAAAGCATTTAAAGGAGATTGCTTTTTATATATATATAGCTTTTTATATGAACGTTGGTTTTTTTTTTGGAAAAAAATCTAACCAGAATCAAACTACAACCAAATGAAAGCTACAAAAATATGGAACTTGGCACCACTGAATTATTTTTTACCCTCAATAAACGAAGCGTTGATATAGGTAGAGAAGTCCCTCCCGGGTATGGGCGTGAGTATAACCCGGTTCCTGTCGTACGGGAGGCAGTCCGGGCTTCGGTTGCGTGCGCGCAGCTCTTCTCCCGCGCCTGCGCCCTGCGACTTTAGTGGTTCTGCTACTGGAGTGTTTAGCATTTTCTGTAAAATAGAGAGAGATTAAATTCAAAGGTATCTCAATCCCGATCGTTGTCTGTAATCAATCAACAGTAGAGTTTGCCAATCTGAGTCTTTGTGTAGGCGAATCTAGCCTTCAAGGACCGCGTATAAACTTAGTGATTTTTTTCTATAGAAAAAAAGGCTGCGTGTGCGTAACTTCTAAAGCTGTGTCTTCCTTTGATTAGCATCAGATGGAGTAGCCTTGACATGGCTGACACTACAAGATATTAAGTGATTTTTTTGTCATGGTGTGCAATGATTTCGGGGATTTGGGTGCCTTCACAACGGCGGTGCGGCATCACAGCGCTATAACGCGTCGTGTGGCTTTTTAACACGCTTTTTATTAGTTTCACCTGTATGTTTCTTTGTATGTAACAGGCTCGTTTGGGTTCGATTTTGCCCCACTTTAAGCGATTAGATTTACTTTAAACGTTGTAGACTTATCAACGACCGACGACAATAAGTACAATATTTTGATAAAAAAAAGTTGAAAAAAAAAATTGTTTAAAATAAACTAAACAAATAAAATATTGTTTAAAAAAACTAAAAAACACGCTTTAATAGCAAATCGAACTAAAAATCAGAAAATAACTTTTAATTTATATTTTATTCAACTGTTATAAAAAATATACTAACTCAATATGTTTTAATAATTTTCAAAAATTCTAAAATAAAAATAAAGTTATGAAAAGAAAATTAATTTCATTGTAAAAAAGCTTAGCTATGTATAATTTGGGGTTGCATGAATATGCACCTTATTATTCTCGTGTTTAGTATCTTAATATTTTTGCAGTATTCTATTCACACATACAAGATTCTGCAGTAAATCGATGTAGTTACCTCAAACTCGATCTCCATAAGACACTTGTCGGCGTGGTCGGGCGTGTTCCGTAGCTTGTCAACCGCTGGTTTCAGTCGAGATGCACTTATTTCTGTGTCGCCGTAGTGCGCGTACTCTACTAGTGCGCGGTACACGAACACGTATTGTTTCTGTGGATAGAGAGCGCCATATCATCATGTAAAGACGTCTACCGCTGGACATAATTCTTCTCAAAGAACGTCTCAACGACCAGTCGACAATCCAGAACTATTCGGTTCTATCAACCGTCCTGCGGTCATTGTGCTCCGCCCTTTATGAGTACATTTCGATAGAAGTTATCCAAAACCTTTTAGAAGTTAGGAACTTCTAGTTACTTTAAAACCATAACTTCGCCGTAGAATTTTCATAAAGTTTCTCTTAAGAAAGCTATCTCGATTATCATGTCTGTTTCTGGGAAAATTTCAGTGATACATTATCATAAGTGATAAATATTTTTATTTCTGTATTATATTGTACAAATACTTTTACACGTCAATCATATTTAAAAAAATATATGAGATTGGCGTTTCCAATTTAACTACTCTGAGAAGAAAGGCCGAAACCGACTCAGAGTTCACAGACTCTTTTAAAGTCCAGACATAATCTTGGTCAGAAGACTATGTAGATTGGTGTCTGAGATGGTCTTTTGAGGAAAGACCACACAGATTGAGTGGATCCGTCCAGTCAGTGCACGCATTTGTCAGTAATTATGCAGCTCAACTCAGAATTTAAGGAGCTCAACGATTCGACGAACAATACCATAGAAAGAACATTTTAAAATCGACACCATTTGAAAGGCAAGGTTTTAGCAATGATCAGAATAATAATTTGAATAGTTTTGTTTACAGGCAATACAAGATAAATTTGAACTCACCAGCGACTGCACCAAGAAGTTCCTTTGCCTCCTCAGCTCAGCGACAGTATTGAAGACAGCGACTTGGCCAGTGGCTCGCAGCTGTTCCAGTAGACAGTCGAGTGCTACTAGCGTGCCAGTGCGACCAACGCCGGCGCTGCAGTGGACTACCACTGGGCGGCCCACCATGGTTGTCCAGGCTTCGTTTACCCTCTGGCAGGAATAAAAAAGAAAATTTAAAAGTTATTACAATAACCTAAGAATATAACTCAAGATTAATTTGGCCTAATCCGTCGAAATTTAGTGTAAACATCGCGGAGAAACATGAACTTAACGGTTTGAAATAGCCATAAAAGCTCATTAGATAAGCAGCGTTTAGAAAATTTTGTAAGCAATCTTTTTAGGGTTCCATACCCAAAGGGTAAAAAGGAACCCTATTATTCCCGCTCCGCTGTCTGTCCGTCCGTCCGTCTGTCACCAGGCTGTATCTCATGAACTGTGATAGTTAGACAGTTGAAATTTTCACAGATAATGTATTTCTGTTGCCGCTATAACAACAAATACTAAAAAAGAGAATAAAATAAATATTTAAGGGGGCTCCCGTACAGCAGACATGATTTTTTTTGCCGTTTTTATAGATAATGGTACGGAACCCTTCGTGCGCGAATCCGACTCGCGCTTGGCCGGTTTTTTTTGGACTCATTCGCAAGCTTGCTTTACTCAAGTTCTGCAAAATAAGTGTGCAAACATTCCATCTGAGTGAAACTATATGGCACACGGCACAATATTATTACAGCACTTATACAGCGTGTAACGGAAGGGGGGTATCAACCCTGAAGGAGGTGAATGTGCTCATGAAACTCAACAAGTTTCCCTAAAGAACATAGGTCGAAATATGAAAAAAAAATTTGGCCCTCCCTTACAAAACTGACTACCCGCTGATTGATTTACTATGGGAGGGCCAAATTTTTTTTTTCATATTTCGACCTATGTTCTTTGGGGAAAGTTGTTGAGTTTCATGAGCACATTCACCTCCTTCATGGTTGATACCCCCTTTCTGTTACACGCTGTAGAGGTTGCCATTAATATTTTCTTAGTTACTTTTTTGCGATATTCCCAATAAATGCACGAGTCTGAGACATTACCTTAATAAACTTGAGTATGGAGTGAGGATGTTCGGGCGCGGCGAAGTCCTTCCACATGAGGAAGTGGTACTGGCGCACCGCGCGCGACTCCCCGTTGTCCTTCACCTCACGGGGAGATGTGGGCGCGCTGGATTCTGACGCTTCTTTTATGTCTAGGAGACAGTTGTAGGTTAGAAGAGTATAGTAATATGTAAGAGGCTGTGAGTTTTTTTTTTTCTACGTATCGCTTAAGTTTTATTTATTTCAATTTAATTTCATTTATCAAGTATTAACTATTCTTTACTAGCGACCCGCCCCGGCTTCGCACGGGTGTAATGCTGATCACTACATAGAATAAAACAAAGTCGCTTCCCGCTGTCTGTCTGTCTCTATGTATGCTTAGATCTTGAAAAGTACGCTACGGATTTTGATGCGGTTTTTTTATAGATAACAGTGATTCAAGAGGAAGGTTTATATGTATAATACATGCATAATATAGTAGAGAAACACTGATAATTTTAGAGCCATTATTTCTCGTAAAAAGTATAGGATAAAAAATCGTTATTGTGGGTTATCCCTAAGAGATAGACATATACCATTGTGGATTTTTTACTGTAGTACATTATTTTGATCTATCTCGTAGGATTCAGCCAGCGTTTGCAATGTAAACGCAAAAAATGTGTTTATTTACGACATCACATTAGAAACCTCTAAAATTATCAGTGTTTCTCTACTATATTATGCATGTATTATACATAAATAAACCTTCCTCTTGAATCACTCTATCTATTTAAAAAAAAAAAACCAACAAAATCCGTTGGGTAGTTTCAAGCGCCACCGGCCGACTCCCCGGCCGGTAACGCCCGCATTTTAAATCTGTAATATCTTCGAAAACATTCATTTAAATTACATGCTGTAAAGGGCAATAATGATCTATATAAAATGCACAATGTTTTTAAGGTACTTAATTGGATAAGGATTAATGCTGTATTGCCTAAAATTGCTTCTTAAATAAGCCATTATTTCTCGTAAAAAGTTAAGGATAAAAAATGGTTATTGTGGGTTATCCCTAAGAGATAGACATATACCATCGCGGACTTTTTTGTAGAACTTTTTAAGGTGTACAATACTGTAGTACATTATTTTGATCTATCGCGAATGGTTCAGCCAGCGTTTACAATGTAAGCGCAAAAAAATGTGTTTATTTACGACATCACATTAGAAACCTCTAAAATTATCAGTGTTTCTCTACTATATTATGCATGTATTATACATATAAACCTTCCTCTTGAATCACTCTATCTATTAAAAAAAACCGCATCAAAATCCGTTGCGAAGTTTTAAAGATCTAAGCATATATAGGGACAGACAGACAGGGAAGCGACTTTGTTTTATACTATGTAGTGATTATTATTTATTTTTTATTATTATTTCTTTTTTTAATATTAAATCCATAATTGCGACTAACTTAGTCTTAAGATAATTAAGTTGTTACTAACAAAATATGGACATTGCTTGGTCTGAATTAAACATTTTTTTTTTTAATTTTTTTTTTATTTATTTAAGTGAAATGGCTTATACAGGATGCTTTTGTTTACAGGTACCAAATTTTTACAGAGCGTTCTACTCATGAATATGAACAACTTTCACTATGGGACCAACTCTGAAATTACGAAAACAAAATCAGCTGTTTAACCTTCAAGCAGTCGCGCGGCGTCGAATCGACCGCGATTCGATCGGTTCTCGATACATTTATGATACCAAATTGCTTACAAATCCAAAGAATATTTGAATATTATTTTGATGTTATAATTTTTTTTATGTGGTAACATAATTATAATGTGATAAATACAAAAAATATTGAATAATTAGTGTTGTAAATTCCTAAAATATCCTATAGGTCTTTTAGGTTACGCGCGACCGCTGGCGTTACAAATGACCGCGCGCCCGCTTGAAGGTTAATACAAAAGTTCAATACCTACTAGACCAAAATGTATGAAACAGCAGATTTTTTTTTCGTGATCTCAGAGTTGGTCCCATAGTGAAAGTTGTTCATGTACATGAGTAGAACACCCTGTAAAAATTTGGAGCTTGTAAATAAAAGCATCCTGTATAAACATACATTGCTATTTTTCACTGCTGATTGTCAGCAAGTTGAGATGTGGGTTTCTTTCTTTCGTCTTATAGCAGTTCTACAAAACATTTATAATATACAACCTGTAACGTTAAATGCGCAAAACCTGAAAATAGTTTGATCAGAATAACGAGCAGAATTAATTGAACCACTTTTTAATATAGGTCACATTTTTCAAAAAATCTTCATTAAAAACGTTGCCGTGTCTATTTATTAATAGGGCAAGCAAGCCAATGTCAGCGCGGCGCAGCGGCCCGGTGACGACTCCTCCCTCGATAAAGCGGCGTCGCAGACGCAAGAAACGATCAGAATGGCCAGTAAAACTAAAACGGCATGTAAAACCTTTGCAATTTTTTTAATATTTTATTTTCTCTCTGAAATAGGTCAATTGAATTAAAAATCAGTTGGGGTGTCTGACGTTTTGCGCATTTAACGTTACATGTTGTATATATATATATATTTAATACTGGAGAACATATATATGCAGAATAGCATCCAAGCTTTTTACTTTAATAGTGAAATGCAACGTTCTGGCTTTTCCTGTTTTCTAAGATGTGACCGAGAAAGTTTTGTGAAAACTTAAATCACTTGATGATCGTCACGTCACGATGGTTACGCTGTCAATGTATTACCTCCATTCCTCTTAGCGATGCCGTTATTCTCAACTATGGGCTGTCCTTCTGAGTTGGTGGCCTGTTTCGTTATCTTCAGTTCTCGTACGATGTAGTCTGAATATCTGCAAGAATAACATTTAATTTGAACTTCATATGACGCTAACCAACAATTGTTTACACTTATCAACATTTTTTTTAATTACCGAAAGTTAAAAAAAAAAATTAAAAATCTCAACGCGATCTTCACTTAAATGGCACGGACACCGGGTTAAATTAAAACAAAAATATTGGCAAAAATGACTGATTTTTTTTTTTTCTTAAAAACTAATCGGTGAATGTGGTTGGATACACCCATTTTGATTTAAAGTATTATAAAGCCTTTCTGCTGTTTCTGCACAGCTGCTCCAGGATTTACTTCTTTAACCCACTTTTGCCATAACAAACAACTTTTTTTTTATATAGGGTGACTGGTAATTAGTGATCGATACTTAAACACATGATTCTACTCATCATTACAAACAACTTTTACTATCGGACCAAGTCCGAAATCGCGAAAAAAAAATCAGCTGTTCCCTACATTTTGACGACTCGTACGAACATAAATGTAGGGAACAGCTGTTTTTTTTTTTTTCGCGATTTCGGATTTGGTCCGATAGTAAAAGTTGTTTGTTGTCATGAGTAGAATCATCTGTTTAAGTATCGGTCACTAATTACCAGTCACCCTATATAATTAGGCTGAGCCAACTGGCTATTTGGCTTCGGCTTAGCACTTTTCCGTCAGACAGTCCCCTAAGACACCCATCCTTCACCACTTCCTAGTGCTTTAGTTGGAAAGAAACATTCTCTAAAGTGTACTAAGCCACATACCTCTTCTCCCCAACATGATGCACAGTGATATTCCCAAAAGCTCTCGACGCACGTTCCTCAGGCCAGTACTTGGAGCACTTGACCTTGGAGTACTCCTCAAGGTTGGTCAGCATCACGATCAGCTCCAACCCATGTTCCCATATCATGCGCCAGAAGTCGTTCACAGTTGTGTCCGTGGGGCCTTGCGCGCAAATGAATTGCTTGCGCTCCTAGTAAAAATGGTTGACGACGGTTATTTACATTTTTATACATAGAGAAGGTTGCCGAATAAAATACATTTATGCCTGAAATGAATAACCAATCCTGAGACAGATTTTGACATCTAGATTGACCAGATCCATAGAATGACATTGGCGCTGATTCCCTTGTTCACAAACTAGTAAGTTCAGTGTATCTTTTTCTTTCTATTTCATTAAGAAAAGGACAGAAGATAAATATTAGTGTAGTCCTGTCAAATTGGTACGCGACTGACGTAAATTGGCGTATTTTTAGTAGCCAACTTGTCTATGGAGTATCTTAATTTGACAGGACTAAACTAATATTTATCTTCTGTCCTTTTCTTTATGAAATAAAAAGAAAAAGATGCATTGAACTTAAATTTACTTTAGTTTGTGAACAAGGGAATCGGCGCCATTGGCTTGTTTATACAGCGTGTAACGGAAAGGGGGTATCAACCCTGAAGGAGGTGAATGTGCTCATGAAACTCAACAACTTTCCCCAAAGAACATAGGTCGACATATGAAAAAAAAAATTGGCCCTCCCTTACAAAACTGACTACCAGCTGATTGATTTACTATGGGAGGGCCAAATTTTTTTTTCATATTTCGACCTATGTTCTTTGGGGAAAGTTGTTGAGTTTCATGAGCACATTCACCTCCTTCAGGGTTGATACCCCCCTTCCGTTACACGCTGTATATTGGAGCAGGCGAATCACTGAATAAAGATTTAGAAAATGACAGTTTGCGTGCGCCAAAACTTAGTAATTATTTTGACATTGGGATTGCCATATCGAGTTAGTCTTCATACACTCGAGCAGCACGCGTTTACGGCTACAGTTACCTCTGCCGTTGATAAACACTTATTGGTACACGGAGTGAAAAATCTTAGAAAAATTACCGTGCTGTCTCATAATCTGAGTGCATTTGAGTGGTAATGGAAAAATTACCATGCTAGCACAGTAAAAATTCTTATGCTGTATGGTAAAATTTATTGGACAAATAGTGAATTTTTCCCAATCTCACTCAGAAAATTTCCTGTAGATGTCACTTGCACTCACTTTACAGTGACGAGCACAGTAATTTTTCTAAGAATTTTTCTCCGTGTAGGCGGATAGGAGATCGTTCAAACGATATGCAGCCTATCTCTTCTATAAACATCTCACCGTGAAAACAAAGGTGAAGTGAGCGTGAAGTGAGCCATCAATAGTGTCAATCCCTAGTATCAGCAAGAGTGACAGCTCACTCTAAGTTCACTTCACCTTAGTTATCACGGTGAGATTTTTACAGAATAGCACCGCTGTTGTTAAATTTGAGGTCAAGATTAAGATAGAGATATATTATTAATTTCAGGCTATACAAGTGTTGTTGAAAATGTTGTTTCGTTAAATTTAGCTCAGCTGTAGTGATATTGTTCTGCTATTTTAAGCGTGCGGTTATATTTTGAGACAGTGGAAACTATTTGCAAACCAATTTGATTCATGCAAGCATGTTTATAATTTTGGTTTTCGATTTTTCCTGTAACTATAGTACTCTACAAGTACGCATATACATGACAAAGTGTGTATTGTAACAATAACAAGGAAAACACAACACAAAAACGGACAGAAAGCTGTGAACAAAATAAATTGATTCCACATTATTATTAATAGCGTTCAAATGTAGGTACATATTTCTTTTCCTTCACAAGTAAATCATTAACCCTTTGAACGCCAATGACGCTTACAAGCGACAAACGTAATCGGGCGCTAAAACGCCAACGACGACTTTAGGCGACAAATAGATGTGCTACATTATTATCTGATATTAAAGAAAATGGGTAAAAGGATTAATTTTAACATTTTATCACTAGCATTTTGTAGGTACCTATTTAATAGTAAATAAATGGCTTAGCGTAGAGAGCATACGCATATGCGCTTAGCGTTCAAAGGGTTAAATAACAATGCGACCGTTACAAATGCCCGTGACGTCTGAAAGACGGGGTCAGTGCGACGTTATTTACATGAATATTATACAGTTTCCAAAGATTTAAATCGTTAGATTTGTCGCAAAAATAATGTGTACGCACTGAGAAGAATGAGCCCACACATATCGTTTCCTTGGCGACTGAGACATTGTTTGAATCAGAGGTGTCAAAACGAAATAGAAACTCGACCACCTTTTGGCGAATCTAACGATTTAAATCTTTGCCAGTTGCAGGACTATCATTTTTAGCAAAACAGACATCTTTGTCAGACTTGAACGATCACAGTATATCGTATCGCTAATCGTGATTACAGCCAAACTATAGGGGAATGCGCCTGTTAGCAAGGGCGAATCTTGCTCGCCAATTCTTTTCCATAGCGAACAATATTTTGAAATAGGCCATTCTCTTTTCATTGACAATCAGTGTTTGTCAAAAGTACCATGAAATGGTGTAATTGAAATACAGTATTGACTTGATGAATCATAATATCACGCCTTGTTCCCCCAAGCGTTGGGCAGACGTGTAACTATATTTCACCCACATTTCGCCAGTATGTTCAAGTCCCATGTAATGGGGGGGGGGGGGGAGCCTCTTGCCATCAACCGGGCAAAAATCCAAACTCCGGGCTGCTACTCTACTTCTAGATGAAAAAACCCAATAACACTTTATCAGACCCAGGAATCGAACCTAGGATCTCATGCTTATCACTAGCGTTTGCGACCCCTAAACCAACGAAGCAGTATTTTATGAACTTATGTGGGTTTTAGTTCTGTAGTATGTGGAATCAATTAAATTTCGCATACGTGCGCGCGGTACCTGGTTAGGCTCCGAAGGGTCCTTAGAAAGCGGAGGACAGAAGACGAACACAATTTTAGAACATGTCCACACGTCACACCGAAGGAACATTTGTGAAAAACTACTTCTAATAGGTATACAGTGTTGTAGGGACATCGACGCTCAAACTGAAACCATGAATTCAGCATATGATTCTAGACTCCCAAGCGTTTATGTACTGCAGTGACTACCGCCACATTGCCCAAGGAACTCCCCCTTATACGGTCATAGACCAAATCGGCCACAAAATGCCAGCTCACAAGGCTTGCGTAGAAAAATACGTGGTATCTAGAGATTATGTACTGTAATAAATAAAACATCATAATATGAGTTTTACTTTCCGTTTATTTACTTTTTAATGCATCTCGGATTGTTTTGAACAGTAAAGAAAGCGGAGGAAAAGAATTTGTGTTTTGTATAGTTTTTCTTGAACTGTTATTTATCGGTCAGGTTAAGCTACGCTTACCGCGGTTGGTCTGTGGATGGGTGACCATCTTTACATACCGAGACCCCTCCGTGCCTCGGAAAGCACGTTAAGCCGTTGGTCCCGGCTGTCATTCGTGGATCTTTGACAGTCGTTACGGGTCGTCAGTAGCCCGAAAGTCTGACAACCAGTCTTACCAAGGGGTATCGTATTACCCAGTAACTGGGTTGTGGAGGTCAGATAGGCAGTCGCTCCATGTAAAATACTGGTATTCAGCTGCATCCGGTTAGACTGGAAGCCGACCCCAACATAGTCGGGAAAAGGCTAGGCAGATGATGATGTTATTTATCGTTGGTTATAAAAAAAAAGTTGTTTTATAGAAAAGTGCAATACGTACGCAGTCAAAATATACGGACCAGCATTTTTTTAAAATTATTTTATTAACACTGACAGCGGGGCGTTTTATTGCGCCACTACCCATAGGTGGCGGGCTTTTTTCGGCATATTTGCATCGACTATAAAAAATAACCTATATGATAACCTATTCAAATAATTCTTTTTGTATCTATTAGATCTATTTTTGTATTTAGTATATTAAATCGTTTCCTTTGAGCATTCGAGTATTCTTCGATTGTCTCTTTCACCGCTGAATGAACGCGGCGCCCACACGCGTCGTTGAAATTCCTTCCCTCCGCTCCCCCTTTGTAGTTACAGCAACTAATTGTATATGTGTGCGTAGCTAAAACACTAAGCTACAAGCACAATAACTCCGACTCACACCCTGAGTGCATGATTTTTAAATAAACAATATGAAAGTTGATCACGGCCTCAGGCCGTGCCTCGCGAGTTAGAGAAATTTAAGGAGTACGGACCGAGTTCGTGGATGGATGTCAAAGAGTTAACCGACGAAAAATTTCAACGGGGAGTTCAGTATCACCTAGTGAATCCATGGTAACAGGCTGCGCGTCGATGTCCCATGCCACCCTGCACCCTAATTGCGTAACACACTATTCCTCTCAATTTGAATCATTTTGAAGCATATTGCTAAACCATTGCTCCATATGTCCGAAAAATGTGTCTGCTCAACAACGTAAATTATTATTATTATAGCCTCTTTATTTCCATAATGAATGACTTAAAAAAAAAAACAAATATATCATAAGATTACTATTACATAAATGTGCATGCATAAAATAACAAAATTAACACAATTCATAACATGATTATAAAGAAAATTTTAATCATTTTGAAGCATATTGCTAATCCATTGCTCCATAAATGTTCGAAAAATGTGTCTGCTCAACAACGTAAATAACGCAATGAATGTTGTTGAACTGTCAAAATTAAACCCATTGCTACTGATAGTGTGTTACGCAATTAACCTGCTGTATTAACTACTTATGTTATAGACAATTGCGGATACAGGTATGTTTTTGTAATGTTTTATGCATGGTAATTGGTTTCAATCGTTCTATTTTAGAATTAAATATATTGTATAAAGTAAATAAGACAGGCAAAATGATATTTGGGGATAAAAGCGTCTATTAATAATATCAGTCAAAGCATGACACAACAGATTTTTCCTTGTTTCTGTACACCCTAAGTGCCGATAAACACGGGCCAGTTTTGTACTATATTTTACGATAAAAAGTTGGGGTCACACGTCAACATCCAACTGTTCATGCGGATAAAAAGAAATGCAGCGTGAAACTTTCATGTGATCCCAATATTATACAATAAAATATCGTACTGATCCCGTATGAAGGCGGTCCAGATCTGAAGGCCTTTCGGTGTATAATTTTTTTTTTTTCTTTTACTAGCCGTTTTCTCGAAGAATTGTAAAGAAACCTAACTTTATCAACTCCTCACAGGGCTAATATTGCTGGAATAATGGCATATGACCTTGGCTATTAAACGACTTTGACCTTGAACCAAAAATGAATATAAACTAATCTGATATCCCATAACATCTTCCCATAACATTTCTTTTTTACTTCTCCTTTCGCAGGTCTGCTGGAAGAAATTTCTTAAGAAATAAGCAGTACCTTTGTACTCAAATTTTAAAAATGTCATATCCATATGTTTTTTACTGTGTGTACATAAATAATAAAATAAATAAATAAATAAATAAATAAACATAGTTCGCGTTAGTATAATCCGATCCAGTTATGTTGTCAATCTGCGACAGTTTGCCCCTGGTCTGGTCGTATGACTTGATGTAAACATACCTTTTTTAAGATCTGTTTTACTTAACCTAATTTTATCTACACCTGAACTAACATTGCCTAATTAATGGTATATGACAATAACCATATAGCACACACACACACTTCATGTGACCTTGATTATTAACTTGAGCATAAAGTGACCTTGAACGAACTACTTGAACTGATATTCCATAACATAGTTAGGGTTAATGTAATAGGAGCCCGTAATGCTGTCAATCTGTAGGTCAGTTTGACCTTGGTCTGGTCATATGCCTTGATATCTGGATAATTATATTTATGTCGTTGCTACCTAACTGTATCTACACCTCTTAGAAAGAAAATAGACCGAATAATAGCTGATGACAATGCACACACACACAGCACGTGACCTTGAACGTATCAAGGACTTGATCTTAAACATAAAATGACATTTGCCTTGAAGTGACCTTGAACATAAAATGACCTTGAACTAACCTGATATCCCATAACATAGTTCGCGTTGATGTAATCCGACCCTGTAATGCTGTCAATCTGCGACAGTTTGACCCTGGTCTGGTCATATGCCTTGATGTCTGGATACCGATTCTTGGGTTGATTCTCTCTGGCTTCGGAAGCGTGTGTCGTACGGTCGGGGAAGCATTCGGGCAGCATCTGCAACAACTTGGTAATTTGTGAAGGAGGGGTTTAGAATTATTGGAAATTATGTGACGAATGAATGTTTAAACGGTGAATCATGTAAGTGATGAATTAAACTAACTTCTGCATAATATTTCCCTTACATACCGCTTAAAAGCAACTGAACAGCTGAGCATTCAAAGGCGAAATTGCCGTTGTCACTACACTTAGCATAAAGAATGGTGATCATTCTTTAGTCTAAATACGCGTGGGCGATTTTTGAAGTGAAAACTTCTTTAGCGGCGTTGTACACTTTTTTTGTAACGGGTAAAAAATGTAAAACTCGCGTCAGGACACGTGACCCTGATCGAAAATTCGTAAGACGGATGGTGAGTAGACAGCCGGCGGCGCGGCGTAGGCGAGGAAGTATCCCCCTCTCTTTCTACGGCGCGGCGAAAATGTATGCCTGCGCCTGTTGTTTAGTTTAGGTGGGGCAGGGTGCTTGCGCGAATGTTCGTGTGTGTTTATGTTACAGAAACAAACTTAACTTAAATGAATGAATTAATTAGAATTGTAGTTAGAATGTATTGATAGACTTGAAGGTACATCTCTCGACAATAAATCTGCAATTTGGGAACTACAGATAACTGGTGGAACATATGGCACACCTCCGGTGGACGTGAAAAAATTAAAAAATTAATAAAATAATGGTTCTGGTAATAATGATGGTGAAAAAGTCGTCGAAATTATGGATGGAAGTTGATTTTTCTGAGAGATAAACTTTTTAATGTAATATAAATTGTCATGTTTGTGCAAGATAGCGCAATAAATAAATATTGTATTCTACGACATAAATGATAGTACTTTTATACTGATAATTAAAGCAATTCGTGCAAAATGATTCCCTAACCATTCCAAAATATAAAAAATGCACAACGTTAATATTTAAGTTTTCACTTCTGCCGGCACTCCCGGAGTGCAACCCGTCGTTTTTTTATCGCGCACTCGATTTTCAACTCTCGGTGTTGAGCCCAGGATTGGGAATTCAACACAGCGCATCCCAGCGCGTCAAATATACTGTTGGATGTTCAACTCTCGGTACTAAGCAGTGCGTTGAGAATCCAGCGGTGCAATTCTGTAACCATCTCACCGTGAAAGCTTGGGTGAAGTGGGCGTGGAGTGAGCTGTCATTCGCTAGGGATTAACAATATTAAGTGCTCACTTCACTTATGATTTCACGGTGAGAGTTTTACAGAATCGACCGGCTGTACGCGATAAACATAGTCGCCCGTGGGACGAGTGCTTATTGATATTATTGTGCTAGGAAAACCCCGACGCCTCTGCTCTTAGAGTGAATGCTTACTTGCCATATGCCATAACATGAGGTGCTTTTGTATAAGCTCTTTACATGAGCTATTCTCTGATCGAAATACAATACTGTAAGCCACAAAACTGTCATCACCCCAATGGGTAACGGAAACTATGGATAAATAACTGGACAAGTCTACTAGAAACTGTCTGGTTCTTTCCAAAAAAAGACCATCTCAGACGCTAACCTGCATGGTCCTCCCATGATCTGACCAAGATGATCTGGACTTTGAAAAAGACTGTGGTCTACAGTTAGTTTTGGTGTTTCTTCTCAGAGTAGTTGGATAGAAAACACCGACCTCATCTAGTTTTTAAAATATTATTAACATGTGTTAGTATGAAACTACCTACAATAAAAAAAATGTATGAAGATGAATTAAATTTCGAGAGTACAGGACTACAGATAATGAACTAGTATCAATTAGGCTATTTATCTTTATAATCAATGCTGAGACAAAAATAACTTGCATAGAAAAGCTTAGCTTACTTCGAATTCCTTCTGGAACCCATAGTCGGAGTCGACTTGGCGCTGTGCGTACGCACTGGCCAGTTCTTCTTTAGGTATGGGAGGTATGTCCGGAGGTACGGTGGAAACTAATGGTTGACGACCCCGGATGCTGTCCCAATATCTGGAAGATAACATACATTAAACGACATCAATTACAAAAATCAGGTTCTTGAATTACTACAATGCATAGTTTTTATTTTCTTCAAATGATCAAACAATAAACCAGATCCAAGGCTTCCACATCCGAAACCTAAGATATTTATTTCTGTAAGTAGATTTTTACAAACACTTATAGAGAGAATTGAGAGAGAGAAAGAGAGAGAGTTGATAGAGAGATTTGAGAGAGAGAACGAGAGAGAGAGAGAGAAATAGAGAGGGAGAAAGAGAAAAAGAGAGGGAGAAAGAGAGAGAGAGAGAGAGAGTGGGAGAGAGAGAGAGGGGGAGAAAGAGATGGAACGCAAGAGCGAGAGAGAGAACGAGAGAAAGAGCGAGAGAGCGAGAGAGAGAACGAGAGAAAGACCTAGAGAGAGAGAGAGAGAGAGAGAGAGAGAGAGAGAAATGAAGCTATAGAGGACGAATAGCACGATCCCCTTTCCACATTGGAGCAATGATTGCTTTAACAAATCATAGACCCTCTCCAGGTCACTCATCTGGCTGTTGGTCTGCCAACATTGCTTCCGTTTATCGTCATCTGAATTATACAAGCTCTTGATATACGAATTTCACCGCTAAGCGCAGGTAAAGCTTGAAAGTGCCAGTTGACCGCAAAATCTTACCTGATAGCCGCAGTAATAGGGTTGTGCAATTCCAGTTGTGCGTGGGCAGGCATCTTGCGTGTGCGTCGTGTTTGCATGATGCAGAATATTATCATCAGTAACAGGATCACTGCTGCCACTGCGCATGTTATCTGAATGACGAAATATAGGTTAATTAGACAGATTTCATATAAATAAATAAGTTTTTATTTATTATTCAGTTGTTTGTGTATATGGCCTGGCTAAGTAATAACAGCCGCACGGGTCCATTAACATAGTTAATTTACGCTTGCCGAGGTCGGTCCGTGGATGGGTGACCATCTATTTCATACCGAGACTCCTCTGTACTTCGGAAAGCACGTTAAAACATTGGTCCCGACTGCTATTTCGTCGTTAGGGGTAACAAGAAACTCGAAAGTCTGACCACTAAGTTCTATCAAGGGTATTTGGTACACAATAAATGGGTTGTGGATCAGACAGGCAGTCGCTCCATGTGAAAAAAAATACTGGTATTGAGTAGCATCCGGTTAGACTGGAAACCGACCCAACAAAGTTGGGAAAAACCACAGTGGGAAAATAATACCAGACTATTATTGTCAGGGCAAAGAACTCTCATACACAAATCATGCTTCTCATACATGAATGTGTTTACATTATTCATGTAAACGTTGCTTTAACCCTTCGTATGCCGGAACGCAGGTCTGCGCTCCAATTTTTAAAAGCTTTAAACGTAGATCTGCGCGGTTATAACTTTACTCAAAAAAACAATTTTATAAGTTTTTTCGAAAAAATAAACAATGTAAATATGTAGGTGCTTTTTCGAAAAAAGTAATAAAATCGCGCAATCGTTTCGAATTTGGAGCGCAGACCTGCGTTCCGGCCGACATACGAAAGGGTAAGGCATTTCAAATCCGTCCCTAAGCAATTGCAATAAAGTTCATAATTACCTGTAATGCTATCTCGAGTGCGGTAGAAGGTACAGGTATGGGCGGGCTTGGCGCAGGCATTAGGAATGTTGTGTAGTCACTGAATAACGTTTCGTCTGGATTTGCACTCGCTAGATACATGAGAAAAAAATTGTATAGAGATTTATGAGTAAAATTTGTAACTTGCGGATTTATTCACAATGTATTTCACAAACTCATCAAAAAGCAAAGCCACCCTTTAATCAGCACAGAATGGGCTCAATTTTGGGGCTCAAGAAGATGTATAAAGTTAAGAATTAAAAATAAGTATGTAAGGACCGCAATCGCGATAATATTAGGTTGGCAAGTAAAAATTTTCAGATTTTTTTTTCTTTATGTTTTATGTTAGAATTTTTTATTGCTAAACTGGGTATATAGGGTGACTGGTAATTAGTGACCGATACTTAAACATGATTGTACTCATCATTACAAACAACTTTTACTATCGGACCAAATCCGAAATCGCGAAAAAAAAATCAGCTGTTCCCAACATTTATGTTCGTACGAGTCGTCAACAAGTTTTGCAAAAGACAAAAAGTGCATTTCACTTTTTGTCCCATTATAAAACTTGTTTGTTGTCATGAGTAGAATCATGTGTTTAAGTATCGGTCACTAATTACCAGTCACCCTATATTATAAATAGATTCGCTATTTGTATACCCAATTTAGGAATAAAAAATTCTACAATTGGTGAGCAACACGATTCGTTTTTGTTTATAAGACACACACACAAACAAGAAAACCGACTTTGTTTTAGATTAATAAATTCATAAACGATTGGACTTACAAATTAGTTCCACAAAGAGCGTATAGTTGGCGCTGGAGTCGAGAAAGCCATCTTTTACGCGGATATCCGAGTCATCATCCTTATTTGCCATTGTAGGGTCAAGCCCATAGTCCCTGCAAATATAAATTAGATACTTAACATCCTGTCTGTATTAAATTCACCGAAAAGGTCAGCAGACAGGTGTAAAGTACACCCACATTTCGCTTAGTTATAACTGAGTCTGAGTCTGAGTTTTTTTTTTGTAGCGTATGGCACTCGTGGGTTGCAGCTGAAAATCAGCGTCAGGTGGTACACCTTGAGTTGACATCTGACATTAAGCTGAGCTGAGGCCCTTTTGGCATTATAATGTTTGTTTTCTGTTTTTGTAGTTTTAAGATGTATTTTTTTTTTTGTAATGCCAAAAAAATTTTTTCTTTCTATCATACTTAAAAAAAAATCAAAACAAAGCGTAATAAAAAAGTCTTACAGCATGCCATCAGAAGACCTTCTTGTCCTCTCCTTATCAAGGTCAAGGTCAAAAACCGAATCACTAGTCACAAAGTCGAATTTATCCGGATCTGTGCCTTCAGTGGTAGTGGTGACGGGTGGCGCTGGTGGCAGTTCGTGGTGCACTCTCTTCGGGCGCTTGAGACAACGCCGGCATCTGTCTAGCTTTAGCGTCGGGTCTGTTCGGTTGAAGATTATCTTGTCATCGCCTAAAACTAGCTCGTTGTCACTGGGGAAGCGGTCGCTGGAAAGGTAAGTTTTTTTTTAGATTACATTTTGTCTCCCAGTGGCTCGTGGCTAAATGGTAACAGCCGCACGGGTCGATCGGGGGTTAAGCTACACTAGCCGCGGTCGGCACGTGGATGGGTGATTATTCATTACATATCGAGACCCCTCCGTGCCTCGGAAATCCGGAAAGCACGTTAAGCCGTTGGTCCCGGCTGTCATTCGTAGATCTTTTTCTAACGATGTTTTCCTTCACCATTTTGAGACCAATGGTGATGAAATTATTTACACAACTACAAGCGCGACGCACGACCTACGACTCGTTGGACGGGGCCGTTACCACTCGGCTACCACTGTTCGATAAAGACAAAAATGTTTAAAGTAACATATTTTAAGACTTACTGTGAAAACACATCAGCAAGGTATGCGCCGAACTTAGTCGAAGAGTCCTTGTACTCTATCACTTCCAGATCTCGCGGAGATGGCAGCCTCTTCCAGTCAATGTTGCCAGACGGCAGACGGACCATGTACACTCTGGAATCAATTGTAAGCCAGTTACTTAGTTACTGTCTATTCAAATCCTTGTGTCCAATTGATATGATTTGCACTTAAACGAATATCAACTTTATGCCCGTGTTTATAAAGTTGATTTCAAAATAACTAGTACGCACGGCGTCATATCAAGCTAAACATTTCCATTAAAAGCTTATACAATGCGAGGCCAGCATAAACTGAAAATTTGATATGTCATCGTGTGTATTATTGAAAAATTAATAAAACTGTTTGTAGAACTAGGGCAAACTGAACTTTATGTTTGGGCGTTTAAAGTTCTTTTCCGAAAACACATTTGCTTACATGTTTCGAAACTGAATCGCGAACGCAGTATAGATAGTGGTAGAAATGGGCGTCACATATTCACAATAGCCCAGCAAAAAATATGCGTTCAAACCAAGGTAAGGTTGTTTTATAGGCCTTTTGACCCCTATATTCCTAGATACTTATTTACGACACCGACAAGTAGACCCATTCCTTGTCGGAAATAAGACAGCATACGGTAGCACTTCAACCACGAAAGCCCGCAGCCTTCCTGCTACGACATAACGCCGCTGTTCCTACGAACTTTAAAATAAAATATTCTTAATAAATTACCTGTAACAGCATATGGGACCATTTCGCTCCGAAACTCTTGGCAGGTACATTTTGAACATGTATGTGCTGTTTTCTAAGATCTGGAAAATATTAATAAAAGTAAGTCTCATGCTGCTTCACTATTAATTTGTATTGTTCGACTAGCTTTTGCCCACGTGGATGTCGAAAAATATCCCACGGGAGCGTACTACCGTGATTAAAACCCTATGTTAATCCAGCGGAATAATTGCGTAACACACTATCAGTAGCAATGTCTTTCATTTTGACAGTTTAACAACATTCATTGCGTTATTTACGTTGTTGAGATTACAATTTTTTCGAACACATGAAGCAATGGATTAGAAATATCCATCAAACTGATTCCGGTTGAGATTATTTATTTATTTAATTACAACGGTCGTGTTTAACCAATTACAGTAACATTAATAGTGTGTTACGCAATCAGGGTGCAGATTATAAACTATCTGTGTGCCAAATTTCGTCCTAATCCGTTCAGCCGTTTTTGCGCCAATCCGGAACACACATCCAGACAAACGGACAAAAATTCTTCGTTACTATTTTATTATATCGCCTCTTTGCGATGAAATCGTGATATTTCAAAAACTTACATTTTTAAGAGATGTCACGTTTTCATCGCAGAGGCGATATGTATACAGGGTTATATCTAAACATGATCATATCAAAAGGAATTTGGTGATTTTTGGGGGTAAACGACCGCAACTATTATAGTAACTTGAAATAGGTTGGTACGAGTTTAGATTTTTTTTTTTTTTTTGTAAATTTCACGTGAGTGATTGGTGTCAAATATCTAAACACGATAAACTAAAACAGATTTTCTAAACTTTATAAAAACTAAACGCGGTCGCTGATCCCATATATTTTCACCGCGCAGGTATTGCACTTTTCTATGAAACAGCTGAAAAGAAAACATCGCACATTTTCTTTTATTATAATTTATTTCTACGCTCCCTAGCGTAGAAATCATATCTAGAATAATGTGCTGAATTCAAAGTTCCAGTTATCGCGTCGATGTAACTGCCACCCTGTATACGTCGATGTAACTAAGGGATGGAAAAGGAATTTCTACAAAAAATGTCGATTCGATCATCCCGATTCGACTTTACGATTTTAATTTTGGATTCCTACCTTCCTCCATCTCGGTCGCGGTGGCGTGTCGGGCGGGGCGTATTCGGTCTGGCATGACGTCACGTTCTCCTCTCCACGCCGGCGGGTACGCGTCATCGCACTCAGGCGAATCGTGAACTTTGTGTTCGGAGGCAAGTCGTTTACCCTGCAAACGAAATTTACAGCAAATAAATAATTTATTTTTGAAAGAAAGAGAAAAAAACATGTTGTCGTCAATAAAGTAAAATTTGGCAGTTACAGATTTTACACTGAAAACTAGTGCTAGTTTTCATCGAAAACTTGGTGATGCATTGGCGTCTACACACTATGCAAAGAAACGCACGTGAGGTTTTAGAATAAAAACTAAAACCTAATTACGACAAAAACGCCAAATAAAAAGACACAGACAAATAAAAATCTCAATATCATACGAGTACACGAGGTTGTGGTTCGAAACCCGGCAAGTACCAATGTGAGTTTTTCTATTAATTTGTACTTTCTAAGTTTATCTTGGACACCACTGACATTGGTGAAAGAAAAACATTGTGGGTAAACTTTGACTTATAGTTTACTAGCTGCGCCCAGCCGTTTCACCAACATAAGTCGAAAATTCTGTGGGAATATCGGTGTAAAAAGTATCCTATGTCCTAACCTAGGTCATGGTCAACCCTTGTGCCAAAGAATCATGGCAGGATTAGTACAAAAAAATAATGATGTTCTGATTCGTTTTGACACCTTTGATACACATTGACGCAGCGACTACACTTAATTGACATAGAAACGCTATTCAATAATGTGTGAGCTCACTCTTCTCAGTATGGTCACGCTTTCTTGTGACTAAGTACGGTGAGGGCAAATCTAGCTATTTAAATCTTTACGGGGCGGGGTTTGACTTAATGTCAACTACTGTACATTTTTTCTTATAAAAAGAAAAAATGACAATATTTGACATGAAATAAATACAAAATGGGGAATGAGATGAAACGAAAAACAGATATTTTCATTTCGAAAGATTTTAATTATGCGGGGTTTTAAAAATATGATAAATATATCCATATACTCCTGGTAATGAATTCTCAGCATTGGAAAATATTTTGAACCCTCTAAATGAACTCTTTTTTTTTTTGTACAAAATAATGTACAAATCTCGCCATGATTCTTTAATTCAAATCCGTTCAGCCGTTTTAGCGTGAAAGCGTAACAAACAAAGAAATAAACAAACATATTTGCACATTTATAATATTAATTCGGATTAGTACATCAGTCTGAAATAGCCAATTCATGCTCATGTCTTCTCTGTAAGAGAAGGGGCGTTTGCTCTGAAGTGGGAGAGTAAGAAGCTGGTATTATTTTTAAGTGACAACTTACCTGGTGCTACTCGAGTCATTTGTCATGAATTTGGACAGCGGGCCCCATGTAACATCCTTTTGCTCACCAGTTCGGTCCTTATACGTCATGTTACCAGTTATCTCCATCTGAGAGTCAATACAAAACAAACGGTATCATGTGAGTGGACTTCTGCATACCTCTTCGAAAAATACAGGCGTGATGTTACCTTAATAAAATGGTGTAGGTAAAAATATTGATAGAAAGCAGAGATAGAGTACACACTATGGCTTATGGTATGGCTTTATTCACACCCAGAACCAGAACACAGAACCTCAGAACCTTTTTATTATTGTAAATTTCTATTGTTTATGTGTAACCTTTGTTGGAGATCCTCAATAAAAGAATAAATCACTACATAGTATAAAACAAAGTCGCTTCCCTGTCTGTCTGTCCCTATATATGCTTAGATCTTTAAAACTCCGCAACGGATTTTGATGCGGTTTTTTTTTAATAGATAGATTGATTCAAGAGGAAGGTTTATATGTATAATACATGTATAATATAGTAGAGAAACACTGATAATTTTAGAGGTTTCTAATGTGATGTCGTAAATAAACACATTTTGTTGCGCTTACATTGTAAACGCTGGCTGAACCATTCGAGATAGATCAAAATAATGTACTACAGTATTGTACACCTTAAAAAGTTCTACATAAAAGTCCGCGATGGTATAGGTCTATCTCTTAGGGATAACCCACAATAACCATTTTTTATCCTTAACTTTTTACGAGAAATAATGGCTTATTTAACCCGTGAGAAGGCGCGCCTAATTTTCTTACACGAGTAGGCGCGTGCGAGCAAATTGCTCACACTATCATAAATGTTTATATTTTTAGTGTTTCTATATTTATTGGCTTATAATGTATTTAAATAAATAACACAAGGTTTAGTAAGTAAGAAAATAAGTATTTTAATCAAAACTATTAAACATAATAGCAACTTCTAACGCAAATAACAAAACAACCTAGTATTAATTAATTTTTTTGGCACGTTTCATAAAAATCACAATAAAAACTGTTCCATAACAAAAACTAAAAAGTGTTATTCATCCATTAAATCTACACTAATGTGCCTCTCGAAACACACTGAACACATGTATTTTACATGTTCGGTGCAAAGTAATTGCTGGGCGCGTGATGAGCAAATTGCCGCACGTTGGTACACGGCCTCCACAAACGCCTTGCTGCGCGGTCGCAACGCCACTGAGCGGATCGAGAATTGCGTCAGGGGAGAGGGGGTGAATATTTAGGAAGGTACTTAAGTGCTTGAATTGGTGTGGCATGGGAAAGACAAAAAATTTTTGAATTAGATTTTTGTGTGAGCAAATTGCTCATAGCGCGCCTTCTCACGGGTTAAGAAGCAATTTTAGGCAATACAGCATTAATCCTTATCCAATTAAGTACCTTAAAAACATTGTGAATTTCATACAGATCATTATGGCCCTTTACAGCATGTAATTGAAATGAATATTTTCGAAGATATTACAGATTTAAAATTATCAGTGTTTCTCTACTATATTATGCATTATTATACATATAAACCTTCCTCTTGAATCACTCTTATCTATAAAAAAAAACCGCATCAAAATCCGTAGCGTAGTTTTCAAGATCTAAGCATACATAGAGACAGACAGACAGCGGGAAGCGACTTTGTTTTATACTATCACTGATCACTACGATCAGCATTGCACCCGTGCGAAGCCGGGGCGGGTCGCTAGTAAATAATAAATAAATAAATAAGTGAGCTCGTTGCTTTGAGTGAAATGTTGCAAGTGAATTTTGATCAACTTTCTCTTTGCCTATAGAGTTAAAACTTTGTATGCTCATTCCGTTCTGATGACAATACAATTTTTATACGAGATTTCTAAAACGGTTAAGGATAACCATCGTGAAGAAACTGACAGGTATGTCTTCTTAGAAATAATAATTCAACAGGCATCTATAAACCCGCCGTTGGTTCACTGTGTTGGTTTATGGCCACTCCCTCTCAGAGAAGAAGCCCGATTGGGAACTTTATAGGCCAATAATATCATGAGAACCTTCTGCTGAAAAGTTCTGAAGTTCGCGGGAATCCGGTGGATGCAAAAAGCACAGGACCAGTTGATGAGACGATGCTTACGGGAGGCCTACGTCCAGTAGTGCACGTTTTTGATGATGATTTTGATGAGAAAGAACCATCTATACTCACGGTATATCCTTTAATCTCAGCATTAGGCTTGATAGGAGCGTTCCAAGTAAGGTTCAAATAGTCAACACTGCATTTGACGTCAACATTGCTGGGTACGCCCGGAACGCCATCCAAGGTTGCTGCTTCCATCTCGTCCGACCAATCACCGCAGGTATTTGTGTAGTATGAACATGCTCGGACCTTGAAACAGGATGAAAAAAATATTTGGTTGGTTTGTTTTTACCGGACTATGACAAAGCCAAAAGGAGGGTTATGATTTTTTAAATCAAAGGGTGAGTAATAGTAATGCTTTAACTACAAAAATCGCCTTTAATGCTACGAAATAAAGACGCTGGCACCATTGACGTGTGGTTGACCGTACCCAATAAACTTTAAATAAATAATTTCAAGATGGACCAACACCTCATCAATCTGTGTCCAAATAAAAACGTTGCTAAAATAAAATACCAACAACACGCTTGAGGAACTTACGCAAATCTTAAATAAGAGTAACTAAGGAATTACAAGAAAATCGTTTCTTTAGATTTTCTTGTAAATTTTGACATTCAAGTTCTTTTTAATGGCCTACTCAAAATAAATGATTTGAGTTTACCTTAAACACGTAAGTACTGTGCGGCTCCAGATGTTCGAACATGTACGGTAGATTCTTGTCGTTCCGCTCGTGACAAGCATTCAGGATCTCAGTCCCATTATCTTTTTTCCGAGCCTCCAACAAATAGTAATGTATCAAGCCTGCGATGTCTTCTGGTGGAGGCTGCCAGCCGATAGTCACGGAGGTCGCCGAGAACCCGTTTATAGAAATATTCGGCCTAAAAATCGGCTCCTCTGACAAAGTCGTCACGTTTTCAAATATTGTCTCCTTATTATCGCTCTCACCATACTCAGTTACGACTTGCATCTTGAATGTATATGTCGTTGATTTTTCTAGGCCACCCAAAACGAATGAGGTGTTCAGCGGATCAATTGTTGGAGGTACTCGATAATGTCTGTACTGAGCTTCTCTCTCCTTTTGGTTGAGATACATTAAATAATATTTTTTTATAGGCGAGTTAAAAGCCTGGACGGTCCAGTTTATGTACACTTGAGTGGTGTTTATAGGAATGACATTGTTTATAATGAGTTGCGGTTTAGCAATGACGAGGATTTCTATAGTTCCCGTATGCTTTTTAGAGGACACAGGGTCATATAGCTCGCAGGAGTAACTGCCATTGTCTTCCGTGCCATGGATTGCTACTACACAAGTGCTTACGATACGCTTGGGACCTGTCTTCTTAATTTTGGTACAGTTTTCTCCAGTAAGGTTTGTATTATAACCATATTTTGGTTTAAACGACCATTTTACTTCCTTGGGTTTGTAGGCTGGTGGAAATTAAAATATTTAATTAATTAAAATTATTATAATCTGTGACATCACGCCTTCGCGTCTTAAAGCTGAGCACATTTTAATCAAGCCCTGTATTCATTCTTAACCAAAGTTGCGCATCATTATTTTTTGTTGCTGGCAACTCACTACTAAATGGAATGTTGTGCAACTTTTGTTTCCCATGAATATAAGATCTTTACAATACTAACCTTCGAAAGTGCAATATAGTTCAACATAAGCAAGGTTAGTGGAATTCTTCCTGATCGGACTGGTAGACGTGTTTATCAGCTTGGCTTCGAAGCTCAGATCCAAGATCGCCAGTTTGGAAACATTGAAGTTTTCAAGTTTGGCGACGCATGTGTAGTTCCCAGCATCTTCTGTGGTTGTGTTTGATATCTTCAATGTGGATACATTCAGCATGCCCGATGTACCGTCTTGTTTGCTGGTTGTCAAGTTTATTCTGTAATTTGTAATAATGATTAAGTATGATGCATGAAGGAATCATTTAAGAGTATTTCCTATTCCTATTTTTTTCAGTTAATCATCATCCTAGCCTTTTCCCAACTATTTTATGGTCGGCTTCCAGTCTAACCGGATGCAGCTGAATACTAGTATTTTATATGGAGCGGCTGCTTATCTGATATCTACAACCTAGTTAATGGGTAATACGATACTCCTTGGTAAGACTGGTTGTCAAGACTTTCGGGCTTCTGACGACCCCATAACGACTGTCAGTCGTATCGACCCGTACTATTTTAATGAAACCTTAGCTAATTAACTATGTATGGTGCAAAGACTTGGTCTTTAACTAAAATCCAAAACCCAAACTCAAAATTTTATAGAAAGACAGAAAATTTAAAAACCGGCCAAGCGCGTGTCGGATTCGCGCACGAAGGGTTCCGTACCATTATCTATAAAAACGGCGAAAAAATCATGTCTGTTGTATGGGAGCCCCCTTAAATATTTATTTTATTCTGTTTTTTAGTATTTGTTGTTATAGCGGCAACAGAAATACATCATCTGTGAAAATTTCAACTGTCTATCACGGTTCATGAGATACAGCCTGGTGACAGACGAACGAATGGACAGCGGAGCGGGAGTAATAGGGTTCCTTTTTACCCTTTAGGTACGGAACCCTAAAAACAGGTTGTAATTGAAATAACTTAAAACGCGGAAAGGCGTCATTGAACTTGAACTCCTCCTTATGGGACAAACCTATCCGAAATCGGGAAATAAGCATCACCTTTGTACCTATTTTTCTGCTCTGTTTATATATGTGTGTACATAAATAGTAAAATAAATAAATAAAATAAATAAAAAATCAGCTGTTCCATACATTTCATCGGCAGATTTTTTCGCGGCTACTTGTTGGTTGCCGATGTTGCCCAAAAAACAGCCAGGCTGAAGTGGGAGTGGGCTAATCAGGACGCACGAATGAACCCGGGGAGATGGGCAAAGATCGTCACTATCTGGACGTCTGAGGGAAGACATCGCTGTCGATGTAGCCCGCGGTGCAGGTGGTGTGACGTTCTGACCATGTTTGCAGGGTCAACATGGCCAGAGATCGCACCAATAGGGAGGTTTGGAAGGAGGTTTGTTGGTGGCATTAGCACTAAATATTAGGTGAATCAAATATAAACAGGACTTTTTTTATTACTGGTCGCTGAGTGAAGTGACGCGCTTGGTGCTGTTGTATGTGTTAGGGGGGATCTTCTAGGGGAGGGGGTATACTGCTCCGGCTCACTTTAGTTTATTGCGCGCCAGTAGCATCATGTATGAGCAGGAGGTATATACTTAAGTAGGTCTGTTGAGCAACGACTTATCATATTTTTTTTACCACGGGAGGGCATAAAACCTTCCGAAATTTTGCATCCATTGACTCTACAGTTCGAAAAGAATACGCTTTCAAGAACTCAAGTGTAGGAATGGCACAAAAAAAATTCAAGTGGAGGACGCCGTTTTCACACTGACCAGATAGTGGAATCATTTGTGTGCAATTGGCTAAAGGCACGACCGACTACATTCTTCGATACTGGCATCAAGAAACATCCCCTGCGCTGGAAAAAATGTGTTAATAGAAGGGTAGATTATGTAGAAAAATAAAATATATTCCTTTTTTTTACGAGTATAATAATACGTGCGTATTTTTTTTATTACTTAAGTCCGGTTTATATTTGATCCACCTACGTAATTCGAATAGTTACCGATCGTTCTTCTCCAGTAGTTTTCCATTTAACATCCACAAAATTTCAGCAGTGTGAGGAGTGGCTGAGCAGCTAACGGTAGATGTCGAGCCCAACTCGCCTGTCCATTCCGATACTTTGACTATCCCCACTTCATCGTGAGCTGTAACAAATGACAATCGTATTATTACAACATCTTTGTTGCCATACGTATTTAATAAAAACCTCAAATCATCCCCATTTTGATATCCTAAAAATATGAATGGACAATCTAGCGAGCCTTTACCAACATAACAAGGGGCGGCTTCCAGTTGGATACAGCTGAATACTATTATTTCGCATGGAGCTACCTATCTGACCTCCACAACCAATAATTAAATATAATAAGTAGGTACCCATTACCTACCTATTATATTTAAAAAAAAAAACTCATTGTTAATATATTAGGTAGGTACAGTTATAATTTTATTACCCTGGTTTTCCACTTGTTTGTACCTAATGAATTAAAATCAAAATAACCAAAAACTTATCCTTGAAATTCCTGTATAACAAAACAAACCTGCATAAGAAACCAGTTTTTTTTTTCAATTATTTTTTAGTAAAAATAAAAAGTAGTGGAGTTTTTAGTAGAAAATCTTGATTAAGCAAATAATAGGACCATGGGTTCTCGAGATGAAATATCAGTATTCAATAAACATTTGAAAAGTAGTTTTTTACATTACACCACTTTTACCAAAATCAGGATACTGTATGTTATATGAATACCTTGTTTACAATATCAATTCAATCAAAAACTACACTATAGGTACTACTTAATTCATAGAGAATAAAAGCAAATCATAAACAACCCTTTGCCAAAAGGTGTAAAACAATTTATGTTAGTGAAACAATATGTGTAGTTTCAAAGCGAATTTATTGTATGTAATATGATTGTGTTATTTTGTTTCCTAATTCATGTTTCTTATAGGTATTCTGTACCAAACTTTTGTGTTGTTCTTTTTTTTTTCAAGTGTTATCAGTGGAAACTTGTAAATGGCCTTCAAATGCGTATTGTTTAAGAACACTGTTTATATTAGGTGTAAGTTTCCCGAATAAAATAAAATAAAAATGTATTTGTAGTAATTTTAAACAGGAGAAATCCATTTTCCTTAATAGATTATATGTATGGAGCCCTACATTATATCCATTTATGTTGTTAAATGTTTAGGTAGTCTCATGATAGAAAAAGTTGTAATAATTACATTTAAATTGGACAGCATTATGACTACAGACAAAAGGATAATGACAGAAATAGTGATGAATATACTACCTAGATACATTTAAGCACAATTTTATTATACAACACACCCCAATGGCAGGTACAGACGCCAGCATATCAAGCAATCTGTAAAATTCCTTTAATAGATTTTAACTTTATCGCTAAAGCATAAGATTCAAAGTTGATTGGGAAAATTTGACAGATTCGGGTAGCTTGATGTGCTGGCATCTGTACATCAACAGAATCCTGTTACCATGGATTCAGTTTAATGATTCTGAAGTCCCCTGCTTTGTAATTTTTTGTTAGTTATAAAAAATACACTTGAGAGCAATGAATTAGGGTATCATAAAATACCTGCAAATCTCGAAACTAAGAACGCTAGCGTAATGAAATAAGTTGTGTTTAATAGAAAATCAAATGTTCCTTCAATGAAAGTAATAAAATGTATGTGTCACTTTGTATTACATTCATAAAAACTTACATAAATAAAAAAATAACCAATCTCGTTTTATAACAAAAATAGAAAAGCTTGTTTTTTTTTTTTCACTTTAAAATTTTCTTGAGTTTTAGTACTTTGTATTACTTCCACGTGTTGTCATCACTGCAATTGTGTGGTTTGGCATGCTGTACACCAAATTTCTTATATGATGTTGGGGAATATTCTCCCATTCCTCTACAAGCTGACTGGCCGATTTCCAGCATTGTTAGAATTATTGTGGTGCATTCTTAAGCAGGTTTAAGCGACGTTATAACAGCTTCAATAATGAATAATGAACATCAAAAACACCGTTGTGTCGAAGAAACAAAAGCAAAAACAGATGCAGAAAATTCGTAATTCCATTTACTTACAAAACGTCCCTTTTTTTATTTTGTCATTTTTGATAACATAACTTTACAGTAACTAAGAAGTTTTATTACTTTCATTTAAGAAACATTTAACTGTCTATTAACACATTGAACGCCATGGTGGTCACCGGTGAGCGACAGCAATTATCTTAGTTAATTCTTTGAATAGTAATAAGAAATAATTATTTAGATTGGGTTTTTTGACTATTTTGAACCGTATGAGCCAATAAAATATAATGTGTAAAATTTGTCGAAATCGCGAAACAGCGTCAGCCCATATGGAAAGTTCAGTAGTGGTCACCGGTGACAATCACGGCATTCAATGTGTTAAACAGGATTTATTTCATTAAGCTAGCATTCTTAGTTTCCCAGAATTTCAGGTATCTTTGTGTGCCCTAAGTCATTGCTCTTGAGTGTAATAAGGTGTTCCATCCAATTAGACCACAGCAGCTTTTTTTTTTTTTAATAACGCAAGAAATTATAAAAAAAAGAAAAATTTGTACTCTGGAGGGGCTAGAATCGTGTGCTGAATTTATGGCAATTGATGCCCCTGCCACTCTATATACAACCAAGGCTGAATGGAAAATACTAATGGTGCACTGGAGAAGCCTGCACATGAGGCCAAGCGCCTGATAATTTTATTTTAATTTTAATTTTAATGTAACAGACTTAAAATAATAATAATAATATGTACAAGTATATAAAAAGGAGGGCAAATAATCAAAGGGCATCAAAAAATTCGTCCGTATCGCTGACAATAGGAAACATGCCCAAAAGGCTGGTATGGCAATGCTGATTCTTTGGCCAAAAAATAGGCCAGCCCTCTGGTCACGTGAAGAGTCGACCATCCGCCTGGCGATATCCCGAAGTAATAGGTGGGCACTCGGACCCCACGGCCCTAGTGTTTCAAAATTAATTTAATTAATTTCCATTTTAATGTTAATTTTCATTTTCATTTTGATTTTAATTTAAATTTTGATATTATATTACTTTTACTAACACTAGGCTAAGAAAATTGTTACTAACAAATATATGGAAGTCAAATACTGAAATTTAAAAAAAAATATTATTATTATAAATGAATGTATTAACACAATTTTATGTTTACAGAATTGTACTGCCTGACTTAGGAGTAGGGTTAAACTTAAACAGGGCAATTGTAGACAGAAAATGCACAGGGTAATTGGATATTATCAAATTACTAACAGCAATATCATCAAAGTCTAAAGTCAAATCGGCTGCAGCTATATATTTTAGTTTAGCATTTGGCATACTTTGTAATAAAATTAGGATAAGGTGCTGGGTCCCAATATACAGGTTTTTTAACCTAGTTTGAGATTGCTTTGTATTGATTGGCTTTGAATGCTTTCTGTAACCACATTTCGTCGAGTAAATGGAAAAATGTCATTTTTCAAATTTATTGGAAAATAAGGTTAATTAGTTAAAACGAGTCTATAAGCAACATTATTTTATATGGATAAAAGAGACTTTATAAAATGTATCTTACTTGATTGATTTGATTATTTGATTTATCTAATAAGTAAGGGTTACTTTTAAGATAGAGGTTTTCTTAATGATTGTTAATTTTAAGTAGATGTGCTTATTCTTTAAATACATCAGTTTATAAAAACAATTTACTTAATTCCATTTATGCTCCTTTATTGTGTTTGACTTTTTAGAAAATATGTGCTGCAATATTCTTTCATTTATGTAGAAAAATGACATTTCTTGCTAAAAATGCCCCCTTTTTTAATACATTAATTAAAATAATCACACCATCTTGATCCTTGTGTAAAACCTTTAAAATTATACATAACACTTATATTTAATATGCAACTTTAAAAAATTAAAAAAGAAATTATAAAACAAAACTTTAAATGCATGTAGTGTAAAATTTGTTATTTTGTAATAATGCCACTTTTCTATTTAACCAACGATTTTATGTCAAGAAAAATGTATTTACAGTACTTAGAGCGTTGATTATCCGAACTAATTGGGGGACTTGGGTGTTCGGAAAATTGGTATTTTCGTATAATCGAACTACCTATATGTATATTGATTCAGCCATATATATTTATGTACAGGTTAATGAAAACCATATTTACATTTACATAACAAATAGACAAGTCGTGACAAGTGACTGCCGCAAGCACTGTAGCACGGGAGGCGGGAGAGAGGCAGGCGTGAGTCAGATGGGCATAGTAGTTCGGATAAGCAGTCATTCTGTTGAGCAACGTTCGGATAATCGATGCTTCACTATACTTATTAATGCTGCGGGAAATGTCTGGAAGTGGGATGACAGTACCGGGAAGTATGGCAGAAAGGAAAGGAGGCCTTTACCCAGCAGTGGGTGATTCCAGGCTGATACGATGTTCAGAATCAATCACTGGTTTCACAGCTACTGATTACTTATAGATAAAAATAGGTCTATTAGTAACAGTTACAATAATTTAGTTAAGTATTTACTTTCCAATATTTACTTTGCCTGCCAAAATCTGTGAATATCAAATGTAGGCCACTTAACCTGAAATAAATATCCTTTTACCCTTAATTCCTGTGCAGTTACATTGTTTCAGTTATTGTCACCTATTTATGTTCATTGAGGATGATATTTAGTTCTCCCGCTACACAAAGCTAAGCTTTGTTTTCTAAATTATCTTCATACATGTAATTTAAAAAAATATTTTGTTCATATCTTTTTCTATTATAGGTACCAGTACCTGTATACTATATCTTTATAAATACCAACAACACTGACAGAAAAGGAATGATTGATGATCCAGAAATATCATAAACCTACATAAATTATTATTTAAATTGTAAATTTCTTATGTTATCCTCAATAAAACTTTGGTAATGTTACACTTCGATCATTAGACGCAAAAACTGTGTAAGCATAACAGCCTAGACCAAATTGCTGTTATTGACTAATCTATTTGGTTTCAAATCAAATATAAATACATTTCATCTGTGTAAAAATCATTTACATATGGTTAACCAACAGAAATACGTTCATTGCGATGCTAAATAGCATCCGCTGACTGCAAATTTTAAGGAAACACATCAATTGAAAAAAATGCGCGTACAGAGACAAAAAATATTGCCCTGTTCCATGTTTCTATGGGCTAAACCGTAGTTATACACGTTAGATATTAAAATTATCATGCTCTTACGCTGAAAACCATCTAAAATTGTTTATTACTCACCTAAAATTGGATACCATAGTCCCATACACAGAAAATATAGAACAAGTGCCGCGGGATACTTCCCGACGGTGCTACCCATTGTCATGGCGGAAGCACCTCGATTTTACATACAATACGCGCAATATCGCGACATTAAAGTCATCGCACGATTATTAAACCATTTTGTATTCACTTATACAACGATAGCACTAAGTATTTCTATAATTATCACGCAAAACTACAAAGCGGCTGACACCCAAAGCCGAACAAACAATCTCACTACGAGTGTTGCCAGTTATTTTCTTCAATTCACTTTCCTGTACTAATCTAACCAGAAAATACAATCCAATTTAATGCAACCAGTGTTGATTTTTTAGTTTGCATTCAAATTAGGGTCATTTAAATTTGAATACAACAACAAAGTTTAAACTTCGTATCTACTATAAAAATCCATAAAACCTAAATCATGAATAATATTAACATATTTTTGCTTCTGATGGTTTTTCAGAAACAAACATACCTACTTTACTTTGTAAGTAGGTACAGTAAATTTATTAGTACAATGATTTTTTTAACTGATTTATCCATAAAATAAAACCGAAGCAGTGTCATAACGCAATTCATCTGCTTAGCCTTACCCAACTATGTTGGGGTCGGCTTCCGGTCTAATCGATTGCAGCTGAGTATCAGTATTTTACAGGGAGCGACTGTCTATCTGACCTCAACAACCCAATTACAGGGTAATACGAAACCTTTTGGTAAGACTGGTTGTCAGACTTTCAGGCTTCTGACGACCCGTAACGACTGTCAAAGATCTACTAATGACAGCCAGCCGGGACCAACGGCTTAACGTGCTTTCCGAGGCACGGAGGGGTCTTGGTATGTAGAGATGGTCACCCATCCACGGAACAACCGCGGCCAGCGTAACCTGATCGAGGGACCCGTGCGGCTATTTTTACTTAACCACAAGCCCCTCCAGTCTCATAATGTAATTAAATTATTAAAATTATTATTTAAAATGTTGTTTTGCTGGCGACACTAAGAGCTAAACTTTTGACTGTCTATGATTTAAACGCTATGCCATAGACGAAATCATGACGTATTTTTTATTTCAGACAGGGTGAGCAGAGGTTGCAGAGGATGAGAGGACTGCAGAGGACACAAGTCTTATGAGTATTTTATTGTATATCGGGTTAGTGTTCACAACTCCACGCGCACGCACATTCAAATATACCCGCTGAATACATTCACAGATATAAGAGTAATGAAATAAGGAAAATTGCAAAAATATTCACTTGTTTTTCTATGCCAACAATTCTTAATTGAATTGGCTGTAGCGGTGTTATTTATAACAGGTATTTTGCAGAAATCATAATATGTAGTTAAGTATTATGTACAGACGCCAGACCATCAGGCTACTACAATCTGTCAAATTTCTTTAATTGATTTTCTACTTTATCACTAAAGCATAAGGTTCAAAGTCGATTGGGAAAATTTGTCAGTTTCGGGTGGTCGTCCTGCTGTGCATGGCTGACTTTCAAGGTTCCTGTTTCCTGATTTAAAACGGTTAAACCGTCGGGACACCGTCGCATGGCTTGTACTTCCAGCGCCCAATGCAGTGTTGTTATTGTCAGCCGCAGCCCGCGCACTGTAGCCTAAAAAGAACGCGTATAAGTGTAGTGTTCGAACTTGTCGCTCATCCATTTTTCTTCAAACTGACTCAACCGATCGCGAGGGCGGCTTTATATACCCCCACGTCACAAGTGCCTAGAATGTTCTACAACATTCTAGAATATTATTGAAAACAATTAACTTGAAAAAGAGTTTTGTGGTGTCTCATTAGCATTACTTTTGTGCCAACCCAATAGGTGGCCGTCCGCGCCGGTGCAATATTAAGCTCATGCACTGACAAACAGTTTCAATGTTTCCTTGTAAAAGCTGAAGTAGGTAAATGTGTTTTAGTTGTTTGCTTTGAAAATTATTTAATTCATATTACTGTTTCTTTTTGGTAGAAATAGTAGTAAATAAAAAAGATAATACGGCAACATTAATTGTTTATTGACATGACGAATGACAGACGGCGGGGTCTTGTTCGATGGCAGCTCGATTGGTACAATTTAGACGAATTAAATGACTCGTTAAAGAGATTATTTCCGCTCTTATCCGATAACGAAGTGAAAATGTGTTTTATAAATACTGTTTAAGCTGTTTACGCACGCTTCTTACGTGCGTATTGTGTTATTAAGATGTATATTCATTACACCATAGGAGCCATTTTTATTGTATTTATTTTGTGCGTTCATTGTGATAATGTAGCCAACGACAACGAAATCAAGGAGATTTACGGTGAGTTACCTGGTTTATTTATTGTTTTGTAGTTTTAGATGGAAGTTATTGTGCATTTTTGTTGTTTTGTCGTATCACGCCTATATATGATAGGCCGCCCACGAAAGTGTTCCCGAGGTACAAACCGCAGGCTTCTTCTATGCGTATTGCCGAACTTGCCGTATTTTACGCCGTCTCTGTTTATAATTACTGTGTAAACTTCCTGTTTGGATTTCAGTTCAGTAGTTACCACTTGTGGGCAACCCACATGGACACTGTTATCATACTGGATGCTACTTTTCTGTTAGCTAATTGCTTTGATACTGTACAACATTTATTTAAAATATTACAAAATATATGTCGACAGTAGAATAAAAAAAATAATAATCATCTGTTTCAGAAAATGTATTTTCATGTGGAGTATAAATTCTTATTAGAATACACTACACTGTCATTTTATCATGTACCATCAAACTGAATTATTATTATTGCAACATGTGAGGCACAAAGGCAACTTCGCTTTGTTCATAAACAATAAACTGATTTTTTAATTATATTACCACTACTATGCAGGAAACTTGCTTAGACATGTGTCTATGCATTTACTTAAGGTGGAACTAGTTGCTAGCTCGAACTCACTGGTGGGCATAGCCAAAAAGCACGCTGTCTCACCTGGCATTGTGTCCAACAGAGAAAGTATCACACACAACATCTAATTCTCAAGTACAAACGCCATTCTGAACTGAAACATATGAGTTTTATGAAAAAACCACTGCAAAAATCAATTACAAATAAAGTTTATTACACTCTTCGTTAACTGACCTTTGTCAGTACCAACTTTGTTTTGAAAATTTTACAGTTCTTTTATTGCTTATTTTCACCCAAAGTTACATTAAAAATAGCAAGAAAAATTAATATTTGTTGGCTCATAACTTATTACTTCCTTTTTATTTTACTATTCTGTTTCCATATGGACAAAATGAATAATGAGACTAAACAATATCATGTTTAACTTTGGATGCACAATCTCAAACAGTGGAGTAATTAATACCATCCCGAAAATTGTATGGAAAAAATATCAAATAGTGTGTCACCTTAAGGCATCAATTTCAAACTCAAAGCATTTATTTCAATAAAACCATTTACAGGTACTTTTTATTTGTCAAAGAGTCAGTCAGTTAGTCAGAAAGTTGAAGCTAGTTGCCTATTCCAAAACTTAGAACTCTATGTAGATCTCATCTGCTGCTAGCACCTATTTATATTATGAAAAACATCTGACCATTAATTTGTCTATCAAAAACAAACCCTGGTAGTTTATCCAGTAGAAATACTTCTGTTCAAAAATGAAGGATCATTATAGTATCACATATCACAGAATTTTTAATCAATCAACTAATTATTTTTTGGTTTAAACAATTAACTAACCCATAATTTCTTGACAGTTAATTATTTACTTTATTTTTTTAATTTTGACTCTGTCTCATATTAAAAAACAACTTTCAAATGTATAAAACGAATCATCTTTATTTGTCTCTTTCTTCCTTCTCTTTAGATTCCTTATACTTACTGTACGCAAAATACGCGCATTGACGTGGAGTTGCGGACACCAGCCCGTGTTACCTATTACCTACCTTATACTTACTATAGAATCTGAAGTCAGCCTCTGAGAATTTTCTACAATCTTTAATCATCATCATTCTTTTTCTTCCAATCTTCTCTATAAGTCGTCATTTTCGGTAGTCACTCCCCATTCAAGCATATCAGACAGTCCATTCATCATTTCATTGGTCTTCCCTACTCTTATAGCTGTCTATGTTCACATTCAATGTCTACAATCTTTACTAAAATACAAAGCTTTATCAATAAGTATTATTTATTTACCAATTCATTTCACATTATAACTGTTTGGCCGAACCAAACAGTTATAATGACTACTTACCACATTAAGTCCAGTTAACTTGTCAAGTTTACATGAGTCATCTAATTGTTCAGAGCTTACTGCTTTTACTGTGTGGGTTATTGTTATAACATCCAAGTTATTATAGTTTTTCATCCTTTTGAGATGGTTTTTAAGTTTTCGGTTTTTAAGTAAGATTTTTGTCACTTTATAATATTAGTGTGATTGTTACTGGGAATTGGCACATTAAATTCAAGGAAAATTGAATGAAAAACGGAGATCCTCCTCTCCTTCAAAATATTTTTAAATACCTATTTTTAAAGCCCTCGTCCAAATTCTACCAGGTACTCCTTTTTCTGGGCAACTTTTAACCTTCACGCTGCGCGTCAAAGTCAACTCACCACTTCTTTCAAGGCCGACTTCGGCGACCGACGCCATGGAATTTCAGGCACCCTTTTATAAATGACTAGTGGCGCACTGCGGTTTTACCTGCATATGTGTCGATCTCGTGGGAATATTGGAATACAAAGTATCCTATGTGTTATTCTAATGTATAAGCTATACTACTGTAAAGTTTCATCAAAATCCGTTGAGTAGTTTTTGCGTGAAACAGTAACAAAGATCAGTGCATCCATCCGTCCATGCTCACAAACTTTCGCGTTTATAATATTAGTAGGATAAATGGTGTTTATTTTGTTAATTGATTTTAGCTAACGCTTTTTCGAAATGTTTAAAAAATCTGGATAAGGTCAGTGTTTCCCATCCGAATACTGACTCTGAAACACTGAAACAAACTCAGAGGTCATAGTTTCTTTCAAAATCCAGACATTATCTTGGTCACATCATGAGAGGATCATGCATCAATATGACCGCTGCGCGCTCAGCAGTCATATTCTACGGCTGTTGATGAAGTGTACCAATCGCATTTGACCCTGGCAGCCCTGTTTCTTACGTCGATTACCTCGTTTTGAAGCGCAACCTAGTGTTCCATAATCGGTCTGTTTACGCCCAAAAAGGCCATGGCTGTGTTTAGATGTCTATCTATGCAAATTAAACTAGATCGTATCTGACTTCGTCTGGTATTACGAACTTCAACCCCCAATAGATCCGCCAGGGGTTGGAGGACATCTCCAGTGGCTTATACTGTGAATTTTCGGTCTTTCGCCTCATGTAGCAATACTGAATTGTACCTCCAGCGCACCCTGGCAACAGTCCCTCTACCAACTTGATGGCTGGCTCAAGTTCACGCCAACGTGAGAGTGGTAGGACTTACAAGTTGTAGGCCGTAGGTTCTAACCCAGACAGGCGATTTACTTTATGTAAATTACTTCATCACCACTGCTCTAAAACGGTGAAGGAATACATCGTGAGGAAACCAGCATGTCCCAATCTATCTGACCTCGTAGTGGATGACAGCCCACTCCCTCTCACCGAGAGGAGGCTTGTGCCTTGTGTGGAGGCCGTGAGAACATTTTAGGCTGATTATGCAAAATCAGAGAAGATTCAGAATACTCAGTACCAACAGAGCTATGCATGATCCAACAATCGAACTCACATCGCTTTGCATAGGAGGCAAAAAGTCCTCTAAAAGTCCAATTGCGCCAATTAAGTTGTCAGTTTTACATAGTCCCGGCGGACGCGAAACGAGGGGATAATCTCGTTACAGCGACTGTTGTCACAAAGGGAACAGTTATTTACTTTATAATTATGCATTGTTTAAGAAAACTACACATGATTTAGGTAAATAGGACCATACAGAACCGGACGCACGTTCCAATTCAAATTCCAACGGAGATTCATAGAAGACTCATCCTTGGAGTGTAAATGTGGTGCTGTTGCACAAACCATGGGCTACTTATCATGACGTCCTGCGTGTCCTGTCAGCTGCACGTGAGGGCCCTTTCAAATATTCACACAACAATCCTGTTTTCGGGATACTGCAAACAGGATGCTTGTGTATGTATATTTAAACACGTACACCACTAAACGGGATCCTGCAAAAAAACGTACCTGCAAAAAACGGGATCTTGCCTTGGGAAAGGGCCCTTACAGGTCCTGATGGACGCTAGTGGTGGCGCCAAACACGTAGCCGAATTTTTGACCGAGTCCATTTAGATTGCCATCGACACGCTAACATATAGAAGTTCCAATATTGAATTTTCCCGCGTTTTGTGTCGAATCCGACGCGTTTTTCAAATCCGACTGATAGTTCCATTAGATAGTTAGATTAGCGCGCTCTAACAGAAAAACACTTTGACTTTGTTCTTAGTATAGATTAGTACTTAGCTGCTAATTAATGATTAAATGTTTACAATACAACAATAATATTTTTTTTCTGAATACAGAACCTCCATGGGTCATTGATGATACGAAAACAATTGAAATGCAATCGTAGCTTTATACGGTTGAAATTAATCTATATTTAAATTAAGAATTACAGATAATTTTCAAATTATTTAACAGCAAACTGAATGTCATACATTCCATTGCAACCAAAAACTTATGAGGACCTTTTTCACGTCGGGTCACTCAAAAATCAACTTAAAATACAGTACAGTAAAGTAGATAACTGATTAAGTGGCGATGGAATGTAAATTATCTGAGATTATGAAACATGCTATAGAATTAGGTTCTTTGTAGCCTCTTAGTCTTAAAAATCACGGAAAAATGGCCAATTCTGCCATGAGAACCAAAACCACACGTTTCGGGCAGCGGTCAATGCAATTTTTCTACTAGTCAAATATATTCGATAACGTTTCTAAAACCGCAAATCGATACACCCGTAAATTCACCAGAGTGTTGATGCATCAATAATTCTATTGTTTGCGATACCATTGTAGCAATTTGAATAAAGCAAAAACCAGAATCCGTTATTATCTCTATGGTTTGTTGTGATTCCCGCCATTTACAGCGCGGTTTTCAATTATAAATCGACAATAGAGATCGATTTTAGAGTTTCAGTAGCGATTGAATGGCTGTTTTTAAAAACCCTTGATTTTAAATCTATAGGTACAAATAGAAATAAATAAAATTGAAGTGTCTGTTTGTAATGTCAAAATAATAGCGGTTTTTTCTAAATGCATGTACTTATACAAAAAAAAAAACTATTCTTAAAATATTTGTCTGTCTGTCGGTTTATTTGTCGAAACGGCTGGTTCGATTTTGACGGGACTTTCACTGACAGGTAGCTGATGTTATGAGGGGTAACTTAGGATATTTTGGTTTTATTTTAGTTTTTAGAAAAATAATTAGGGTTCCGCGCAAATAAATGAAAACCCATGAAATCGTAATTTGTTTTCCGAATCGGGAACGAAGTCGCGGGCACAGCTAGTTTTAAGTATTTCAAATTGAACTGTAGTGGTCGATTTCGTGTGAAGCAGCACCCTAATTGCGTAACACACTGTTACTCTCAATTTTAATCATTTTGAAGCATATTGCTAATCCATTGCTCCATATGCTCGAAAAATGTGTCTGCTCAACAACGTAAATAACGCAATGAATGTTGTTGAACTGTCAAAATGAAAGCCATTGCTACTGATAGTGTGTTACGCAATTACCCTGCAGCTTACTATATTCTGCCAGTTCAACTTACCAATTCTTCACGATGAATACGGATCATAACGAATTCACATTTGTTTTCGTCCAGCTATTCTCGACTTTATGGTGTATTATAAATTCGCCGCCAATTAAAAAAAGTGTCCCGTGCGCTTTCCCCATTCCAAATAACACGTGTCGAAAACAATAATTAAATAAATACATTTCAACCGTATAATAAGTAGTAGCTACGTGTACTATGGTCCATCGACGGTGCATGATTCCCGTATACCAGTGACTCACCGGCTAATGGATTTGACCTTACTCTGTGGCTCCATGCTAAGGGGCCGGTGCAACTGGCAGCGAGAAACTATCGAATATTCTCTTTTTGAAATTATCTTTTTATGTTTATGGTTTTGAAAGCCTCGTTTACATTGCTAATTGCTTACATGCGCGTCAAAGAAGCTTCAAAAATGTCTTTAAAAACATTCATAAGTTTTGTTTGTGATTTTGAAAGCCTCGTTTACACTGCTTAGTTATTGCTACCATGTTCTTCATCGAAGTCAAGTAGGCCAGTGTTGTGCAATTAAACGTCTCGTTAAATATGTATACTTTTTCCTTATATCCTTTTGCGCTTTTTGTCATTTTGTATGATGACTAACACCACCTTAGCGTGCAAAGTCCATCCAATTTCTAGCTAAAACCTGTCCCGTTTTAGCACAGGTATTGTTTTCGTAATGGCGCTGTTGGAAATAATAGCCCATGTCCATCCACGATCTGCGTTAGTAGTTGTAGCTCGTGTTGTGTTGTGTTGGAGTGTACATTTTCTCCTACGTGATTTATTTTTATGTTGCCAGCACTAATACGACAGTGTTCGGAAACTAAGATCAGTTTCCGGACTTTAAGTCGTAGTCTAAACGAAGCTTTAGAAACGATTTTGAGGGACATCGAACTATGTTGTTGGATATTCTCGCGATTACTTTTTCTTTGTGCATTGGAGGCATTTTGTTAGGTATTATCCGTGGTTAGGTTTTGTGACTAGACTTTTTACTGTATTTAGGCCATGGTGAGATTCTTTCTGCATTCTGTTCACTTATCGGAAGACCCGAGTCTTGGCGAAAATCCAAAGACTGTATCCATCCCTCCTTCCATTCATCCAAGATCTTCGAAGTCGTGAACAAAAACAGCGCTGGACACCGTACTTCGTTGCTCTATTATGTCGAAGCATGGTTTTATGTACGTTCTATACAATATAGCATTTATGATTACTCATACATGTTAGATTAACATCACCCTCGGCCCTCATATAAGTTCCGTATTTGGTTCACATTATTATTTAGCTCACGGTTTGCCCTCAAGAGGTACACAGTGACATTGTGTGTTACTAATCGTTTCTACTATTAACCGACTTCGCTGATTGACTATAAAAACGTAGCTCTTTAGTTTAATCTGTTAACCAACGACCCACATCCGGGGTGCTTCGGATTTGGCGACTTGACAAAACATCGAGATCTCTTTATTATATGCAAGTTTAATATTAGCTTTATGCAGTGTATGTGTATGGTGCACCTCTGTTTAACCCTTCGGGAAATAGGTACAGACGTGATGGTATGTTATATTTTACTATAGGCCGACCGCTTAACTGAGACTTTGCCTGAGGTAGCTGCGCGGTGGACACGGCGCGGCAGCATACGCTAGTAGAGTGTGCCGCTTGGGAGGAGCAACGTCGTGCCCTCATCTCAGGAGTAGGCACTGACCTGTCGGTGCCGGCCGTCGTCGACTCGATAGTCGGCAGCGAAGTCCTGTGACGCGTTGGAGGCTGCGGAAAGGGAGAGGGAGATCTCGTCCACTCACTCGGCTCGCAGTAGGCTTACCGGGCTTCGACGGAAGGCGGACAACGCCCTCTTCCAGTCCTCCTAAATGGGTCCAGGGGCGACGGATTCGGAGATTCCCCCTCCCCACCAGGAGCTGAGGTTGCGACCCGTAGTGTGGCACGCGCGCCCCTCATAGACGTCGCGGGGTAATCAAATACCTCACTGCCCCGCTGACCCGAGGAGGCCAGTAGTGAGTGGCGGGACGGCACCAGTCTGGGGTTGCGGAAGGATCGTACGTTCCCGCGACTCCCGGCGTAGGTGTGAGATGGAACACCGGGGTGGTTTTTAGTCAGTAAGAGTCTGACAGACCCCTTCGCCCTCCCTCCCCCCCTCCCGGGCGGAGGACATTGTCACAAGTTGAATCACTGAGCTCTTGCATCACGTCACCACACTCCTCCCGCACCGCGCCGCTACTTCAGGCAACGTCTCAACCAGTTGGCCTAAGTATACGGTACATCCACATTTGGCCAGATATGTTTAAGTACCATGTAATAGGGGGCGAGCCTATTGCCATCAACTGGGTACAAATCCAGACTCCGGGCTGCTACTCAGAAATTCCAGATGGAAAAACCCAATAAAACTGCCCGATGTAGGAATCGAACCCAGAACTTCATGCTCAGCAGTCGCGCTGCGATCACTAGCTCAACGAGCCAGACTTTATAATACGTATAGAGTTATTGTCACACCTCACGTTTCTTCTACGGGGGTTTCCCGATTACCGTTGTTTGTGCATCTAATACGTGTCTTTTGTTCAGTAATTTCTAGGAAAGCAACCAATAGATTGTACTTATTTGACTTGTCTTATTTAAACTTAGGTCATGCTTAAAGAATCTCTAAAATCTTGATATTTGTCCGTCAATTTTCAAAGTCCATTTTGAATTTTGATGTAGAATCTAAAATGTTGGTGTTTATTTATAAACGTTGCTTTTAAAGTTAAGTAATGATTGATTTTTGAATTTTGACTTTGAAACGACCCTTAGCTTTAAGCTTTTATAAATAAAGGAGTACGTCTTGATCACCTACTTTGATAGACTATTCAAAGACATGTTTAATCCCTAGTCTTACATAACTCAATTCCTCCATTCAATTCAGCATATCGCAGTCCACAGCTAAATACAGACTTCTCCCAAGTTGCAAGATACACAAAGAATCCCTTATGTCATGCAATTAGATGCAGAAAAAGTGAAATGTGTGTGTGTGTGTGTTCAAACGCATGTGTTTCCTAACCAGTCCTTGGCTTGTCTAAGTACCGTATGTCGCACAGAGGACGGATTCGCACCGGCAGAATCAGAGACGGCAGTATTATTAAGAGAGCAGATTGATAAATGATAAATGATTTATTTTCTGTAAGTAGGTTTGTACAAACACTTTTACATGTCAATCATATTTTTTAAACTAGATGAGGTCGGCGTTTCCTATCTGACTACTCTGAGAAGAAAGGCCGAAACAAACTCAGAGGTCACAGTCTCTTTTAAAGTCCAGACATAATCTTGGTCAGATCATGTGAAGACCATGTAGATTGGTGTCTGAAATGGTCTTTTGAGTAAAGAACCACACAGATTGAGCGGACCTGTCCAGTCAGTGCACGCATTTGTCAAAAATCGTGCAGCTCAACTCAGAACTTGAGGAGCCTTACGATTCGACGAACAATACCAATGAAAGGACATTTGGGTAGGCCGCATAAATTACTCAAACTGCCAGATCATGATTAAAACTAACTAAGAAGGAAAACAGAAAAAAGAAATGACCCACATAGTCTTCACACTCACAGTAATAATAATAAAAAATAAGATACTTTACAAAGTAAATATCCATGTCATTGTTTATATAAAATTCATCAATGTCAATGTGTATATAAAAATCCGGATATAATCTTTGATCTTTGAGGACCATGTAGATTGGTGTCTGAAGTGGTCTTTGAGAGCAGTGGTCGCCCAGTGGCAACGGTAACCGCCGCGACTTACGAGTTGTAGGTCGTAGGTTCGAACGCAGACAGATGCTTTACTTCATGTAAATTAATCACATCGTGAGGAAACAGTCCTGCATGAGCATCCTAGAACCACAAAATCGAGACACATGCGCGTCCGCCAACGAAGATAGGTACGCTCCCGTCCGTAAGTATAGAAACATCGGAGTGAACCCTACAATCGGTAACACATAAGAAGTAGGGACACTGTCAAATCGTGGTTTCATTCTTTCCTAGATCGGGCCCCAAATTAATTTTATATGATACGGAGGAATCGCCCGTAACTTCACTCAAAACTATCGATTTCTTGCTCAGAGCACAGAATACATAACAGCCGTGCGATTCTGTAACCATCTCACCGTGAAAGCTTGGGTGAAGTGAGCGTGGATTGAGCTGTCATTTGCTAGGGATTAGAGAGTAACTTAATCACTGTTAAGTGCTCACTTCACTTATGATTTCACGGTGAGGTTTTTACAGAATCGACCGGCAGTACTTACGAGTGTAGACCTCCTGTAATGCCTTCAAGTATCCGTGCTCTGTTTTATTTTGCTATTTAAGTGCCGTATCTAGCTATCCTACATTGATGCTGACCTAGCACAAACCACTATCATTACATTCTCAGAAACAACTGTCCATATAACTTCTGTGGAAATATTTAACTTATATTATAACGATCTCTCTTTGTCTCGGCTTTCGTTCGGATTTTTTGCGTTATTTTTGTATCATCCGTTATTCATAAATGGAAAACGAAAATGTGAGTGTTGAAATGTAAACGGAGCCCACAGGGATCAAGTTAAGACGAAAGACAATACCTTATTGCTGTGGGCAGATATCATAATATTTTGGCTATATTTCTAGAAGCTGTCAGAATTGTTTCACTGTAGAACACCCACATATCGCCAGGGAGTTCCCAGCTTGTTGCTAAACTAATGATAATCTTTTTTTACTAAAGATGGGTTCTGTCATTCTAGCTCTGTTTTCAGAGGGTCTCTTTGTCTCTGAAGCCTCTTTCAGACCTGGAAACATTGCTACTTCCTGTCTCACATAGATCACAAACTGCAAAGATCAGTTTTAGAATCATAATGCGTAGGTAAATAGTGATAATTTTTAATATGTGAACAACACTAGCCTAAACCCGCAAAAGCATTTTAATTTTCAATAAACTGTCTTAACACTTCAGCCAAAGGAGTGGAGGTTATCTATTTGCAGCTTAGACCTAACACTATACGAATTTAACACAGAAACACAACATTAACCGACAATTTCCCTATCTCCGAAGATATTCGATAACAAATCTAAACGTAACTTGTTGCCGATCTGTTGATGCAAAGTTATTGCGTACGCGTAGAGCCCTTTGCTCTTTGCCTATTTTATTTGACTGGCACCAGATTACAGACTTGCGCAATCCTCTTTATTATTCCAACTTTTATCCAACAGTTGAGTTGGGAATTGGATAAGTCGTTGTCTTTCTGGTCATGTAGAAACTTTTTCGGAACATCGGGTGAGATTCGAGGTAATTTTCTCCGGGAAGTTTTTCTGGGAAGTTTGTTTTGACACCTTATGGTAATTGGAAGGCCGCTGTAAACGGCAAAGTAGAAGCTGGTTTGACAGTATAAAATACTAATTTACTCAAAAAATATTGCGATAACTTCTTTCTTATTTAAGCTTGCTAGCTTGATTATAAGATCCCTTGGTATATCTGCTGAATTCTAACTGTCCCGTTGGTCTCGTGTTTGCAAGCGTGACTGCTGAGCGTGCACAAAGTGTTATTGGGTTTTTCCATCGTGAATTTCTTAGTAACAGCCCGGAGTTTGGACGTTGGCGGTGTGATACCCCCGTGCATCGGAAAGCACGTCAAGCCGTTGGCCCTGCGCCTGGTCTCTCCGATCGTGTCGGATTGCCGTCCCATCGGATTATGACAGTGAGGGAAGAGAGAGTGCACCTGTGTCTGCGCACACACTTATAAACAATATCTCACTCCCACCGAAGGCTGTTCACCGCTGAGATTGGTCGCCATTGCCGAAATTCGGTCTGCAGGATTTTAGTTTATATCTACTGAGAAAAGGTATCTCTCTCTCTTCCTTTGGTCTGAATAGGCCCTGTCTTTGTCTAATCTATTGAGCTCTTTCGCCATCTTTTTCGCAGTGTGTCTCGACGCAGCTTTATGCACTTGAGAAATTACTATTTATTTTATTTATTTATTTATTTTATTATTTATGTACACACAGTAAAAAACATATAAAAAAAAAATCAAAAAAAACAACCAACAAAAATAAAACAATTAAAAACAACAACAACAACAATACAACAATTACACAACAACAACAATAACAACAATTTACAACAATTTTAAAAATTTGAGTACAAAGGTACTGCTTATTTCTTAAGAAATTTCTTCCAGCAGACCTGCGAAAGGAGAAGTAAAAAAGAAATGTAGACAATAGTGTGCGAGAACATGAAGAGAAAAATAAGAATGTGTGAAGTCTAAAAGTAACATATTAAATATACCTACACATATAATGCGAAAATTAACATAAGTATACTTAAATAAATACATAATGCTAAAATATACATACACATATATTTATATATATATATATATATACATACATATTATATATATATATAGAAATACTCACAGTACAGAGGAAAGATAATGCTCTTTTAATCGACATTTAAATACAGAAATAGTTTTTAAATCACGAATGCTAGGCGGAAGTGAGTTCCACAATCTTACAGCATGGACAGAGAAGGAATAAGAATAGTAGCTTGTTTTATGAGGGTGGGATTTGAGGAGGGATCTTCGATGTGATCTACACGGTGTGGAACTAGAGCGAGCGTAAGAAAAACGCTCACGCAGGTAGGAAGGATAAGACGGGTTGTGTAGGATATTGAAGAGGAGACATAGAATCCGAGTATTCCTGCGAAGGCGGATTGGGAGCCACTTGAGTTCCTTGCGAAGGTGAGAGACATGGTCATACTTTCGAAGACCGAAAACAAAGCGAATGCACAGGTTTTGCAAGCGCTCAAGTTTGTTTAATAACTCCTCAGTAGCATCCAGGTAGCAGGCGTCGGCATAATCTATAATCGGCTGAATAAGTGTTTGTGCCAAAGAAATTTTAGTCTTCAAGGGCAGAAGACTTTGAAGGCATTTCAGCGAATGAAAGGAGAAATGTACCTTTCGGCTGACCTCATTGACCTGAGCACGCCACGAAAGATTGGAGTCAATAACTACACCCAGATCTTTAGCGGTTTCTGTATAGTCAATGCGAACACCATCGAGATACAAAGGCATCAGAGTTGCAACATTAACCGCATTGCGAATGAATCTGCTGCCTATGATCATGGCCTGGGATTTAGTTGGGTTAATTTGCAAACCAAATGACTTAGCCCAAGCGCTGATGCAAGTCAGGTCATGATTCATTGCAGCAATAGCAGAACCCGCGCTGGCTACAGTAAAATGTCGATAAAGCTGCAAGTCATCTGCGTAGAGATGAAAACTAGAGGAGATTACTTTGGTAACAAAGTTTATGAAAATTGAAAAAAGAAGAGGCGAGAGAACGCTACCCTGAGGAACACCCTCAGTGAGACTACACCAATCGGAGAAGGACTCCTCCAGGCGAACACGCTGAGAGCGTCCCCGAAGATAAGAACTGAACCAGGCTAAAGTGGAAGAAGAGAAATTGATAGATTTGAGGACACCTAGTAAAATGTCGAAATCTACTGAGTTAAAGGCGCTACTAAAGTCAAGCAATACAAGAACAGTCAGGGACTTATTCTCCATTGCCCAGCGGATGTCGTCAGTCACCTTCAAAAGCGCGGTCACAGTACTGTGACCCGAGCGAAAACCGGATTGAAAAGGGGATATTATCGAGTTTGACGCCAAGAAAAATGATAATTGTCTATGAACTATGTGCTCAAAAACTTTAGAGAGAAATGGGAGAATAGAAATAGGTCTAAAGTGGGTTAATAAAGTAGGATTGTTAGTTTTAGGTAACGGTATTATGTGAGCCTGTTTCCAAACTGACGGAAAGGAGCAAGAGGAAAATGAATGATTGAAGATATGTGTGAGAACAGGAAGTAATGAGGAGAGAATAAGAGATATCATTCTTGAACACAACTTATCATTACCGACTGCTGAAGAAGTAATCGCAAGTATAGACTTCTTAACGTCATCCTCAGTAACATCGTTAAGCTTAAAGTGAGAATGTTTTGGTAACGGCAAACTAGCAAGACTCTGTAGTGTCGCAGCCTTGACAGATGGATCAAGAGAAAAGGGAAGGAAAGAGAAATGCTTATTGAGATCATTGAGGTTCACATCCTTACACTGGTTGGCAGGTGACTTGCCTATGCCTACAGATTTGAGGAATTTCCATACATCGGAAGAACTGCGGTTATTGAGTTGGTCGTGGAAATAGCGTCTCTTGGCATCTTGACACAGATGACTGCAGCGATTACGTAGCGATTTGTAATAAGAGAGATTCAGATCTGAAGGTCTGCGCTTATATCTGCTCTTAGCTTTATCCCTGCGGGCCATAAGCTCTTTAATTTGTAGCGTTATCCATGGTGCAGGGTTATGTCTAACTTTGACACGTCGGACAGGGGCATGCTGATCATATAAGTTGAGGACGGTTGCGTTAAAACAACTCACCTTATCGTCTATGTCATCGATCTCAAACAGAGGGGTCCAGTCGAGACCGCCGGCATCACGCTGCAGAGCTTCCAGATCTATGCCCTTGTAGTTACGGAGATATAAAAGCTGAGACTTACGCTTGGGAACACGGATACGATACGAGAGGTAAATGAGATCGTGGTAAGAAAAAGTAGCCGTAAGCTGACCATGGTAAGAAACATTCCTAGGAGAGGAGACAATCATAAGATCTAGAAACGAGGGTGTACAATTAGGAAAATGGTGAGTTGCAGAAAGAGGCAAAACTTGAAGATTGAAAGAAGACAAGAGTGAGAGGAGTTTAAGGGAGCGAGTGTCATTTTTAATCAAGCAGGTATTAAAATCACCCATTAAAATAACATGCTCATACATGGGGCAAAGATCACTGAGTGTGGAGTCGAGAGAATTGAAGTAGTCTATGTGAAGATTAGGACTGTAAAGCACTGCAAGCAAAACTTTGGTGTGATGAACAGTAATTTCAAGAAACAAGTATTCAGCCGACTCAGAATACCGTGAAGGAGATGAACTGACCACCCTGTAGGGTAAATCTGCACGCAGGTACATAGCAACACCTCCTCCACCTTTGCCGGTCCTATCGTTGCGGATCAAGACGAAGCCGGGGAGTGAGTATTGAGTAGAGAGGAGTGATGGCTTCAAAAAGGTTTCCGATATTAAGAGCGCATCTAGATGAGCACTGCTAAAGGATGCCAGAAGGTCAGAATAGTGACCAGGAACACTCTGAGCATTTATGTGAGCTATATGAAGATTCTTAGGGTCATTGGAGAAAACAGAAGAGATTTTATCGTGTAAAGTAAGTGGTATGGACGACTCACTGTCCGCACTAACAAAACTAGTAGAAGAAGAGCACGAAAAGAAGCTGTCGTTGAGATCAGCTAAATCATCCATGAGCATATCTAAATTATAATGTAATTGTAAAAATATAATAAATATTTAAAATACTAGAGTAATATTTAAAATAACGTAAATACTAAAAACACTAATAATAATTAAGTAAGGATTTTTCTTTGCGAAAAACCTCCCCCACTCGCTGGTATATTGGCAGGAATTTTACAATATGAAATAACAAAGATACATTACTATATTAACAATTTAGTGAAGTAGAAATAGAAACAAGATTTAAAAAGAAACAAAACTAAAACAACGAAATGTACGTAGAATGGAACGCGACGCAATGGCGGTTGCGTAGGAGCAGTGACATGACATGACACTGACATCTATCTGTCAACAATACATCCGTCATATTGTCAAAACAAGTTATAAGCACTTAAAATGTAATTTACATACCGGCAATAGTAAAAATAAAAAGTAAAACAATAAGCGGTGATACAAATAAAAAATACTAATATAACTACCGGCCTAAGATAACTGTGACTATGCAAAGCGGCCAAGTTGAGAAGCACTGAATTAGATGTAGAAAAATGGAGTGACAAAGACAATAACAACGAATGTGCTACTTGCGCAGACGCGTCTTCCTCGTTCTCTTAGCGAGAGTATCCACGGTTGCGGCACTAGGAGATCCAGGATCTTCAGATACTATTTTCCTCCCAGAAGTTACCACTTTCGTAGTAAACAGTCATTGATCTAATCTCCCAAGGAAAGTTACAGTGCGAAAGTGGTTTGTTATCTTGCGTGAGACATAAAAGTAATTCAACGATGACAGTGTGTTTAACGATACATCAGTGGCTGTCATTACCGCGATTTGTGAGCCCAAGTGTAGATGCGGTTTACTTTCAAGAGCGTTAGGTGTAGCATTCCTTCTTAGAGTAGCAGAAATTGCGGTGTTTAAGAAGGAGGGAAATCTTACAATTCATGGAAATGAGCTCGTTTGCTTTGCTTTCGGATGTCTATACAATGTGTAACGTTAAATGCGCAACACATCAGACACCCCAACTGATTTTTAATTCAATTGACCTATTTCAGAGAGAAAATAAGTCATAAAAAAAATTATAAAGGTTTTATGTGCTGTTTTAGTTTTACTGGCTATTCTGATCGTTTCTTGCGTCTGCGACGACGCTTTATCGAGGGAGGAGTCGTCACCGGGCCCTGCGCCGCGCTGACATTGGCTTGCTTGACCTATTAATAAATAGACACGGCAACGTTTTTATTGAAGATTTTTTGAAAAATGTGACCTATATTAAATAGCGGTTCAATTAATACTGCTCGTTATTCTGATCAAACTATTTTCAGGTTTTGCGCATTTAACGTTACACGTTGTATAGGCGGCCCAGTAGTATCAAATCAAATCAAATCACTCGGCCGCGGCTTGCGGGTTGTATTGTAAGTTCGAACCCAGACAGGCGCTTTACTCTGGGTAAAGTATTTCATCACCGCCGTTCGAAGACATGTGACATCTAGCAACCCGCACTGGGCCCGCGTGGCGGATTAGGGTCCGCTCCCTCTCATCGAGAGTAGTTGGCTACTGTTGTCGATTTAGTGCAAAAACTTTCAATCTAGAAAGCTCTATATGACTAAAGTAGAGATTTTAAGAAAAAACAACTCCTAAACTACTGATTTACACGGAATATATGTTGCGTTTGGAGGGGCTTGTGGCTAAGTAATAACAGCCGCATGGGTCGATCGATCAGGTTAAGCTACGCTTGCCGCGGTTGGTCCGTGGATGGGTGACTTCTTCACATACCAAGACCCCTTCGTGCCTCGGAAAGCACGTTAAGCCGTTGGTCCCGGTTGTCATTCCTGGATCTTTGACAGTCGTTACGGGTCGTCAGTAGCACGAAAGTCTGACAACCAGTCTTACCTAGGGGTACCGTATTACCTAGTAACTGGGTTGTGGAGGTCAGATAGGCAGTCGCTCCACGTAAAATACTGGTATTCAGCTGCATCCGGTTTGACTGGAAGCCGACCCCAACATAGTTGGGAAAAGGCTAGGCAGATGATGATATGTTGCGTTTAGGTGAATCTTTGGGATGTATTAGACACAGATAACAATTTTGGACCGCTATAAATGGGCCTGCGAAGATCGTCGCTCCACCTAGCCTGAGGGCGTCCTACGTTACGTTTACCGTTTCGTTGTCTCCACTCAAAAACACGTATAATCCAACGGTCATCGGTTCTACGGTTAATATGGCTGGCCCATTGCCACCTAAGCTTGCTTATTCTGTGAGCTATGTCGAAAACTTTGGTTCTCTCCGGATCAGCTCGTTGCAGAAAGACTCCAAGCATAGCCCGTTCCATAGCTCGCTGAGCGACCTTGAATTTATGGACCAGCCGCACTGTGAGTGCGATCTTCGCAGGATGGCTGGTAGCAGCTGGATCTGAGTTGCCGAAAATCGAGTTGAATGGCGTGCAATAGGAGAGGCCTATGTCCAGCAGTGGACTGCTGTAGGCTGATGATTATGATGATAAATGAGCCAACCTGTATACAAACTGTATAAGCAAAATACTTGTAGTTTTACGAGCATAACTCATAAAAACGCAATGTTGTTGTATTATACTATGGGACACTGACCTCCATACTATACTATTGTTTGAAATAGCGACGTAACACTTTAATTGTCACACCTAATCGCTAGGTTTTCATTCATTTTCCACTGCTATATCGCTGTTATATAAAAATGGGTGTTATTTTTTGTGTAGTAACTGTTAGAATAGATTGAAGTTTTTGGAGTTGTCTGATGGGCCTCGTCGATCGTTAACACAGTTACCGCGATGCTGAATGCTCTTTGCCTTTGTAATTATGGACGGGGTTTCTTTGAGAGCGATTGTGTTTTGGGTCTGGAGATAAATTTGTTTGAATTTGAACCATATTCTTGATGAAATAAGCGGTATAGTCCATCTGTAGTTGAACATGGGCGTAAATTCGTAGAACTACTTGGATGATATCAACGTCAAGCAAGATTCTTTTATTCAAAAAACCTTCCTCAATTTTTTTGCACACAAGTGCATAATAAAATTAGCGATTCAACAATAAATTGGTCATCGCACTTCAAAAGTACAGATGTACTGTACTGTGATGTGATGTACTGTATTCTGTTTGTAATGTCAAAAACAGCTTTTTACTAAATGCATATGAAAGTATTAGGCCGCTTAAATTGCCGTTTTACAAAACAAAAAAAAAAAAAAAATTTAAAGTAAGTTATATATTTTATTAATAATAATAAAAAAAAAATAAAAAAAATGTTTATTTTATCTCCACAAATTACACAAAGTTCATACATTTCACAGATGACAGGAAAACTTTACAAGAAATTTGTAATTTGTGGGAGATCTGGAGTCTAAACTAAGCCGAGGCCTGTACTATAGATCTCCAGGCCCCCCGCATTAATCGAAGTATTGGCCATTAGTGGATGCACTTTTGCCATTTTAGTGGAAGTTCGGTGATGCTATAAAAAAAACCTTTTTTTTTGTGCGCGGTGGAAATCCTCATGGACTTCTTCCATCGTGGGGGTGACAGAGGGACATGTCGGACTCTTACCGGCTAAAACCACCGCGGTGTTCCACCTCTGCCTGTGGCCGGGGGTGCGGGATTCGCATAAGCATTCACCGCTCTCCCGACAGATCTTGACCTGCTGTTCCACTCTTTAGAGGCGTTTTTCACAGCCTCGTTGAATTTGAAATTTTTCCCCTGTAAAAAGTTATCCTTTCTAATAGAAATGGAAATTAGTTGGAGCTAGGTCTGGTGAGTATGATGGGTGACGGAGAATTTCCAGTGGCGTTTTGAGACGGTCCGTTCTACGGTCCCTCGACGCGATTTTGTTGTTGTTATTCAGTGAGTTCATACGGTTCCCTACTTTCCAGTATCAAAGATTGGCAATTTCATAGGTAAGGACCTAATTATACATTAAACGGTACTTACTTATAACAAAAAAACAATTTTTTATTTTTGTTTGTGTTTGTTCCGGCTAATTTCCGAAACATTTAGCCCGATTTTGACAGGACTTTCACTGGCAGATAGCTGATGTTATAAGAAGTAATATAGGCTACCTTTTTTTTTGTTTCCGGGGTGGAAAATCCTCATGGAAGTCCTCCGCCCTGGGGCGGGCGGAGGGGTCTGTCAGACTTACTGACTAAAAACCACCCCGGTGTTCCGTCTCACACCTACGCCGGGGGTCGCGGGAACGCACGATCCTTCCGCAGCCCCCGACTGGTGCTGGCCCGCCACTGCGGGCTTCCTCGGGTCAGGCGGGAGTGAGGTGTGTAGGGTCGGTCGACCTGCGCCTTCGCTTCCTCGCGCCACCGATACAATGACGCGAGTACTATCGCCTCGAGGTCAATATAGGCTACCTGGGCCAGGACAAAGGATAAGGTTTCTTGTCTCAGTAGCACGTTCTCGTGCGATAATTTCCGACATTACGTGAAGTTGCGGGCTGAATTAAATTCAATAATATTTTCATAATGAGCATTGCTGTTGTGAATGATACTAATGCATAAGAGCGAAGACCCACTAGTGCGTTGCGCTGCGTTGCGTCGTCGCAGCGTCGTCGCTGCGTCGTTTTCCATACATTTTTTATGACATGCCCCATTAGACCGATGCGTCGTCGCGCGCGACGTTTCAACGGATCGACGGACAAGAGACGAAACGGGAGGGAGGGTATGCGCTGCGTTGTCGGAGCTCCGCTGCGACGACGGTGCCGTAATAAAAGCAACAAAAGAACACGTTTGTATCTATACATTGCAAAGGCTGAACTGAGACGCAGCTGCGACGGCGTGCATACCCTCTTGCGTTGCGTTGGCGCAGCGTCAACGCAACGCAGGTGTAGCATACAATGCGTTGTTCCGTTGCGACGACGCGACGCAACGCAGCGCAACGCACTAGTGGGGCTTCGCCCTTAATGTGAACCCTCAATTGATAATTAGTTATGGATTTCTATGGATTTCTTCTTTTATTTTTTTATTGTTGAATGGGCCCGCTCTTGATCTCGATCACGCCTGTTGTAATGCGATGGATGAGGTCTATGTTGGAACGAGCGTGCCCCAGAAGGTGCCTAAGGCACTGGAACTCCCACGCATCGACGAAACACATCAGGCTGCTTGACGCCGGACTCCGGTGGGAGGTTGGTCGCAAACCAGGCGGGCGTTAGCCCTACCACCGTAAGGGAAGAATTGGCCAGTCAAATAAGGTGTTGGGTGTGGCTGTCGAGGATGCGCCGAGTGCTCGGTTCAGTTGAGTAACTGGCGGAACAAACTGCGGTACACGAGGACTTCTTTTTTTTTCTATTTTTGTCTTAAGTTAACATTACTGACAGGTACTTATTTCACACCTATTCATATTGTGACTAGCTTCTGCCCGCAACTTCGTCCGCGTGAAATTTCTTGCTCCCCCGACCCACCCTGTCGCCTATAGTCGCATCGCCTGCCCGCGCTATTACTTTGTTTTTGCTTAGCGTTTTATCTGAATTGGAGCAGAATTGGAGCAGTTCATTATATTAAGTGTATACAGACCTCCTTCAGGATTGTATGATTGTTTTGAAAAGGTTATGGATGAAGTGTTGCACAAAATCTGTAATACAAACAAGTCCATCATCACTTGCGGTGATTTCAATGTTAATTTGTTAGAAAATTCTGGGTTAAGTACTAAAATCATAAGTTTGTTTCAGTCATACAATCTTGCTAACCTATTTTTGGAGCCCACTAGAATAACTCCTACTAGTGCCACATGCCTAGATAACATTTATACAGACATTATACCAAATCACAAAGAAATGATTAATTTAATAGACTCAGATCATTGCGGACAGCTGATCACTATTATAAATCAAAACAAAAAAGTTTTTAAAAAAGATATCACTGTTAACCCAAAAACAACTAAACGCTTAGAAACGTTTAAAACTAAACTCTTAAGAAAATTACCACTTTTGTTGACTAATGATGACCCTAACAAACAATATAATGATTTTTTTAATATATATTGCACACAATTTGATAAAACATTCATTCCAAAGACATTATCAGTCAATAGTAACGCTTCCTTCAGTGACTGGGCCACCATTGGTATACATAAAAGTAGAAAAAGACTTTATGAATTATATGATGAACGAATTTGTATAAACACTGCTGAATTTAATTTATATGTTAAAAATTATTCTAAAATATTTAAAACAGTCTGTAGTATGGCCAAGTCACGTTATTTGAGTTCAAAAATTAAAAATAGTAATAACATTATTAAAATGACTTGGAATGTCATTAATAGCGAAACAGGAAGGTCATGCAACCGAAGTAGTGACTACAGCCTTGCTATTGATGACAATGTAATTAGATCAGATTCCCAGGTCGCCGCGGCCTTTGAAAATTTCTTTACAGAGATTCCCGTGGTAACTACTAAATCTCTAAGCTCATCACCCACTGCTGCAGAGTCTTTACTTAAGGAAAACGTTCCAGTTTGTGATTCGGAATTTCACTTCGAATTTGTCACTTGTACAGATATAATTAAAACTTTTCACATGTTGAATGTTAAAAAGACTGCAGATCTATGGGGCAATTCTGTGGATGTTGCTAAGACAATTATAAACATTGTAGCACCTACTTTAGCTGATATATTTAATAATTGTATTGAATGTGGTGAGTTTCCTGATCTTATGAAACACAGTAAAATAATACCGTTGTTTAAATCGGGTAGTACATCAGACCCTACTAATTATAGACCTATTTCCGTACTACCCACCTTTAGTAAAATTTATGAAAAACTTATTTTAAATCAATTGCAAAGATTTTTCAATAACAATAAATTACTGAATAATAAACAGTTCGGTTTTACAAGGGGTCGTTCAACTACCGATGCCGGAGTTGAACTTTTAGGACATATTTATAATGCATGGGAGGACAAATGCGATGCTTTGGGCATTTTTTGTGATTTGTCAAAGGCATTCGATTGTGTTCTTCATGAAACCTTAATCAGGAAACTTCACCACTACGGAATCCGGAACGCCTCTCTGGATCTTCTCACTTCTTACTTAAGTGATAGGATTCAGAGAGTTGATGTTAACGGGAAAAGGTCACCCGGATCTGTAGTAAGAATGGGGGTCCCACAGGGCTCAATACTTGGACCATTTTTATTTATTATTTATATCAATGACTTGCCTTACCTCATAAAGGATGAACATGATATAGTGTTGTTTGCAGATGACACTTCACTTTTATTTAAACTCAAACGTCAGCAGCTGGTTACTGACAATATAAATAGTGCCCTCGCAAAAGTAGTTAACTGGTTTAATGTTAATAATCTACTTCTTAACGAAAAAAAAACGAAATGTATTAAGTTTACGATACCAAATGTTAGACAAGTAGAAACTAGTGTTCTCATAAAGGGTGAAGAGTTAAAACCCGAAAATTCCACAGTATTCTTAGGCATAACTTTAGATGCCAAGCTTCAATGGGGCCCCCATATAGATAAATTGTCAAGAAAGCTTAGCTCTGCAGCATACGCCGTTAGGAAAATTCGTGATTTAACTGATTTAGAGACAGCCCGTTTAGTTTACTTTAGTTATTTTCATAGTGTGATGTCATACGGTATTCTGCTGTGGGGAAATGCCGCCGATATTCAGACAATTTTTATTTTACAAAAAAGGGCAATTCGTTCTATTTATAAATTAAGTCCTAGACACTCCCTCAGAGACAAGTTTAAAGAGATTAATATAATGACTGTGCCTTCTCAGTACATTTATGATAATCTTTTGTATGCACATAAAAATATTAATCTGTTTAAAAAATACAGTGATATCCATAACATAAATACTAGGAACAAACACAAATTTGTTGTTCCTACAACAAGGCTCAAGAAAATAGGTGGCTCGTTTAGATGCCAATGTATACGTTTTTATAATAAACTTCCTAGCCACATTCAAGAACTAAGCATTAATAAATTCAAATCTTTTATAAAGTTAAAACTATGCCAGAAAGCCTATTATACTGTAAAAGACTATATTGAGGACAAAAAAGCTTGGGATTGAGCTGCTCCAATAGGTCTAGACAGTGAATGTTGTTTATTTTTTATTTTTTGCTGACTTACACTTTTGTTTTTTCTCTTTCTAAATATCTATTTATTTACAGAATGACATGAACATTTACTGTTTGAAGTCTTATATTATTTTAATTATTGTGAATGTGATGACTATGTGGGTTTCCGTTTTAATCATGGTCTGGCACTTTGAGCGGTCTATGCGGTCTACACAAATGTCCTGTCCTTGGTATTACTCGTCGAATCGTTGAGCTCCTTAAGTTCTGAGTTGAGCTGCACGGTTACTGACGAATGCGTGCACTGACTGCACAGGTCCGCTCAATCTGTGTGGTTCTTTCCTCAAAAGACCACTTCAGACACAAATCTACATAGTCCTCAAAGATCAAAGATTATGTCCGGATTTTTATATACACATTGACATTGATGAATTTTATATAAACAATGACATGGATATTTACTTTGTAAAGTATCTTATTTTTTATTATTATTATTATTGTGAGTGTGAAGACTATGTGGGTCATTTCTTTTTTCTGTTTTCCTTCTTAGTTAGTTTTAATCATGATCTGGCAGTTTGAGTAATTTATGCGGCCTACCCAAATGTCCTTTCATTGGTATTGTTCGTCGAATCGTAAGGCTCCTCAAGTTCTGAGTTGAGCTGCACGATTTTTGACAAATGCGTGCACTGACTGGACAGGTCCGCTCAATCTGTGTGGTTCTTTACTCAAAAGACCATTTCAGACACCAATCTACATGGTCTTCACATGATCTGACCAAGATTATGTCTGGACTTTAAAAGAGACTGTGACCTCTGAGTTTGTTTCGGCCTTTCTTCTCAGAGTAGTCAGATAGGAAACGCCGACCTCATCTAGTTAAAAAAATATGATTGACATGTAAAAGTGTTTGTACAAACCTACTTACAGAAAATAAATCATTTATCATTTATCATTTATTTATCATTTATCATTTATCATTTATCATTTATCATTTATCATTTATCATTATCATTTATCATTTATCATTTATCATTTATCTCATTTTTTTTCTTTTTGCTCGTCTCCTAAGGGTCCTAGCGTAATGTTAATAACCCATAGCCTTACTCAAGAATTGCGCTATCAAATGCAAAAAAAAAATGTTTCAATTCCGACTCTCTCTTCAATTCCGACGAGAGTTTGTTAGAACGTACTAATCTCTGGAACTATCTCCAGAGGTTAGGGCGTTCTAACAAACTCTTCAGCTTTGTTATTAGTATAGATTAAATGACGCGTAAAGAATCCAATTCCTCAATATTCGGACGTCATTTCTAACACACTGTGTGTCGGGCGTTAACGGGATTTGCAACCAGACGAAATTACTTTCGGCATCGGTCCCGAAACTGAGGCCAATTTTTTAAGACCATGTCGTTTTACTTTTTGATGGATGATGTTGACATTGCCAGAGTGCTTTGTTTTGGGCACAAATTAGCTTTGCATTCTGACAACGCTTGCTCGAATCTATCAATTTACTGGCTAGTCAATATTGGGTGTAGAAATCAACTGAATGAGTGTCAATCAATTATTAAGATGGAGTCACTATCTAGCAGGATGCGGGATACACGCTCAACTACTACAAGTGTTGAACTTGCTATAGACTTTAATATGTGATACCCATTTGTATTGGTTGATCTATTTACATAGTTCAACCAATTAAGATTGTTCGACCAATACAAATAGGTTATTCTTTGTCACTCAAAATTAGCTCTTGAGGATCTAAGGAACGCCACTGACGCTGCTATTAACGTGGTCACCACATATCTTTTTCTTCTTCGTAGCATTCTACAGGGTCGTGGTCGTTCTGTAGTTTCTTGTCTAGGGACTGATGTGATTCCTCTCACGATTTCTCGCCACCTACTGCGATTTTTGGTATTTTTAGTGTACTCATACAAGGGATCGCCAAGTGCGGATTTAGTTTGGTCAGTCCATCTCATGGGTGAGCGTCCGCGTGGTCTTGTGCCCTCCACTCTACGCACGACGCTCTATTGCCCTTTCCAATTGAGTTGAAGTGATCGGAGTTTTGACTTTACAAAATTCTGAGCACGATCGAGCGACTATCAAATTATTCCTGAACCTCACGTATGTGAGGATCTGACTGCTGAAGACCAGGTTGCATGAGATATTTTCCAGTATTTTTCCCAGGACCTCTGAACACTTCCCAAAGGATTAATAAGTTTTTACTGATTTATGCGAAATTTTTACTCCCGGTTGCAAAGGGTTATAGTCACCCTCACGCCTTGAGACGTGTTCGAAGTATTTGAGGATGCGCGTTTCAGAACGGATATACGTTTGTTAATGTCGAGTTATTGGCGTCTAGATGAACCACAGATACGTATGTCTATCTGTGGCGGCCACTTACTGGGCCCAAATAATAAAAATGTAGCATCTAGATACTCGAAAAGAAGAAGTGCTATGCTAAGTGCAAATCTGAAAATAAATAAGAAATACAGTTGCCATTTGCCCTAAAAAAAAGTATAGACGTTATTTGATAGAGTTTTTCTCCATTCCACGTTTTTGCCGGGTCTTCTCGAACGGCTTTTTTTGCGGATTTGTTGCTATTTATTGTCACTGTAATGCGAATTACCATTGAAGCGCAGTAATTTAACTGTGAAAACTGGTTAGTTTCAGTATCATTGAGCCGTGAATGAGAGATCGTTACGGATTTCTGTTATAGTGCATATTTAAAGTGTTGTCGATGGTCGATCCGTTTGGTTTGCCGCCTCTGGTTAAAGGCCAGATAGGCGCGACAGCGACGTTGTGACGCGATTCTGGTAGAACAATTTTCATCAAGTTTTCATAGATATTGTTCTACTCGAGTTGCGTCTAGCCTTAGTGCTTTGTGTGGATGGTTATATCTTTCCTGCATTCTCTCGTTGAAATTGGGAACGTTAATCAGCAACCTAATTGCGTAACACACTAATACTCTCATTTCGAAACATTTTGAAGCATATTATTGCTAATCCATTGCTCCATATGTTCGAAATGTGTGTCAGCTCAACAACGTAAATAACACAATGAATGTTGTTGAATTGTCAAAATGAAACCCATTGCTACTGATAGTGTGTTACGCAATTAGCCTGCGGGGCAGCGTAGGTATCTATTATTGGTTCGTCTGAGCCTTTGGTAGTGCAGTTAGTTGCCTATTGGTAACGACTGCTTATTCCGAGTACACAGTCCCGTTTTCGGGGACACAGACCTTCTCTCTTTGAGACTGAGTGGGCTCTAATCCACCACGCGGGCCCAGTGCGGGTTGGTAGATGTCACATTACATGTCTCCGAATTTTTGATTCTAGGACAAGCTGGTTTCCTCACGATGTTTTCCTTCACCATTTTGAGAGCAATGGTGATGAAATTATTTACACAAATTAAAAGGCCTGCCTGGGTTCGTCGAGTGATTTATGATGTGCACCTTTGCTTAATTGTCTCTTCAATAATTAGAGGCGTGGTCATCCAATCTACCTAACAACTGTTAGGTAGATTGGATGACCAATATTATAATTATAATTGCTGGGCCAATACTACTACTAATTACTTTTTTTATTACCTGCCGTACTATTCTGTAACCATCTCACCGTGAAAGCTTGGGCGAAGTGAGCGTGGATTGAGCTGTCGTTCGGTAGGGGTTGACACTATTAAGTGCTCACTTCACTTATGATTTCACGGTGAGATTTTTACAGAATCGACCGGCTGGACTGTAAAGACGGAATATACCATCACGTGTGTATCCTATACAATAGAAGTTAAATTATTTAATTGATCGTTTCCAAGCATCGACAACTGAGTACCTTTTGGAAACAGAAATCTTGGTGAAATCAGACGTGCGGTTTTTGTATTTAGTTCGCTCGATGTCCTTGTGGTCGCAAGCGCTATTGTTGAGCATGAGGACCTGCGTTCGATTCCCGGTTCGGGCAAAGTTATTGGGTTTTTCCATCTGGAATTCTATATTTGTGCCCAGTTGCCATCAAAGGACCCTATTGTGATGGCAATAGGGTTTTCCTTTACATGGGACTTAAAGCCTGACCTCTCTCCGGTCATGTTGGATTGCCCTCCCATCGGACTGTGAGAGTTAGGGAAGAGTGAGAGCACCTGTGTCTGAGCGCACACTTGTGCACTACAATATCTCCCGCGCCGAAGGCTAGTCTCCGTTGAGATTGGCCGCTGTGGCCGAAGTACGGTCTGGAGGACTTTATTTTTATTTACTGGCGAAATGTGTGTGTATTATGGGTAGGTACTTACACATCTGCCTGAACCTTTTGGGAATACAGCCGTGATATTACGATATGTGTTTTAAGAAGTACACTGTTCCAGCACTGTACGTCATTTTTTTCTAAGTCCTTGTTTTATAGACATGTCGCCTTCCGTAATCCGCTTCTAAATCCTGCGATAGAAACCAGTCAGCTTTATCAGTCAACAATTCAATCAACTCAAGTTTTAACATCCAATCCAAAATAATGCGAAAATAAAGCCCCGTATTCATGGTAAACTTTTGTTGAGCAATAGTTGATCAACATTGTTGAGGAGCAACGACAAAGTTGCTGGAAACAAAATATCAATATGTCTTGTCCACACGCCAGTCTGCGTCAAAATGTTGCCCGCGGATGCCGTGTTGTCGCTCGCCGTTAAAAGCAGACGAGAACTTGTCAATATGCTGTGATCAACTCTGCAATACGCAGTGTTGCTAGCAGCATGTTGCCAGCAACTCAGCAACATGCTGACTAAACTTTGTTTATAAACAAATCTTTACCATGAATTGGGGGCTTAACTCTGTCTGTCTGTTACCTTTTCACGGCTGAACTGCTGGACGGACTTAGATTTATTTAAGTTTACGTGCACTACATTACAGAATAGATTCCTAAGGCGTTTTATAAAGCAATTCATAAACTAGGTGGGGTAGGTACGAGTGGTACGACTAAAAAAAGAAAAAGTAAAACTTCGGAAGTCTGTGTCAAAAAAGAAAAAGTAAAACTTCGGAAGTCTGTGTCGAAAAACGAAAATGCGGAACCAACGACGTTTTTTTTTATTCGGTTGTTTTTTTTTTTTTTTTGTAAAAAAGTTTTTTCTTTTTCTAGTTGTAACCCACAAAAAATTTTATACACTACTTGCTATGTAAATATTAGTGACAGGAAATTTAAGTGGAAAAAAAAATCGTATTATTGAAGCTAACTCAAAAACTACCGTTGCACTTGACTAACCAAAATTAGCACTTTAAAGCTTAATATTTCACAAACGGATCTTTGAATCGAAAAATTGTTTACACAAACTCGCAATATTTTTGAAAGACCTATCCAACGATACCCCACATAATGGGGTAGACGAGAAAAAAAAAAAACATCCCCACTTTAGGTGTAGAGGACCTCCTCTACAGGTAAAGTGGGATGTTTATTTTTTTAAAGATTTTATTTTACCATTTTGTCGGCGTGATTAATATGTATATCTATGCCAAATTACAGCTTTCTAGTACTAAGAGTCTGAGCTAAGCTGCGGACGGACGGACAGACGGACATGGCGAAACTATAAGGGTTCCTTGTTCACTACGGAACCCTAAAAAAGTGTAGTTTTTGACTGACCTGTACAGCGTTCTTGATCTCTGCGTTGTTGTTTTTATTTATAGACATTTTTGTCGGCATGGCTAATCTAGTAGCAACAGTTGGTTTTTGCTACGTGTTCTACTTATATCATAGTTGCGGAAGACTTTTCATTTATATAATGTGAGATTACGCGGTTAGTGGTGCTTAATGGTCTAAGTGGTTAGAGGGACATTGTACAATAACGTTTATCACGCATAAAATGTATTTATATCAGCCGGAAGACACTGCTGGACGTAAGGCAAATAAATGTCACACTTATGGAATGATCTTGTGAGTTGCTAGTATTGGCATCTTCTTTTGTCCTTCCCCAGTGTCAGGAGGCCTGTTTAGTTTCTGAGGAGGTCATCGATGATTGGACATGGATATTAATGTAGCGAGAACTAAACTAGCCTGTTCAGGGACGCGGGAATCCGCTGGATGCGAGAAGCAACCGGTAGATGTGGAGACACTTGGGGGAGGTCTTTGTCTAGCAATGGACGTCTTTTGACTGAAGGATAGACATTATGGGGTTTATTTATAAATTGTGAGTAATGTTTAGTGACGTTCAAACGTCAAAAATGTATGATTAACCGGTGAATGCCGTAATTACAGAAACAATTAAAAAACCATTATGTCTCACGTGGATCCACATTCGCGTGCATCAACATTACTAAAGTTTAAGCATATGTCCTCTGGTTCCGAAACTAGTTTCATACCTGTGACTGGGAGTCAATGTTCCTCCATTTAGTGCCCTTTCCTACGGCAAGATCCCGTTTTTTGCAGGTACGGTTTTTTGCAGGATCCCATTTAGTAGTGTTCGTGTTTAAATATACATATTCACACAAGCATCCTGTTTTCCGGATACTGCAAACCGGATGCTTGTGTGAATATGTAAACGGGATCCTGCAAAAAACCGGGATCTTGCCGTGGGAAAGGGCCCTAAGAGAGTCATTACGTATGTCGTTGGGTATTAAAATGTAGAGAAAAAGAAATCGCTTTACTACTAGCGTGCAACATAGTTTCTGTGTGTCAATTTTATTGTTCACTAGCATCCGCCCGCAACTTCGTTTGCGTAGAATACGGAATTCCCGCCGTTTAAAAATATGTTGCTTAAATAATGTGGTTAATTTAATTGGTTTATGTATACAACGTGTAACGTTAAATGCGCAAAACCTGAAAATAGTTTGATCAGAATAACGAGCAGAATTAATTGAACCACATTTTAATATTGGTCATATTTTTCAAAAAATCTTCATTAAAAACGTTGCCGTGTCTATTTATTAATGGGTCAAGCAACCCAATGTCAGCGCGGCGCAGCGGCTCGGTGACGACTCTTCCCTCGATAAAGCTTCGTCGCAGACGCAAGAAACGATCACAATGGCAAGTAAAACTAAAATAGCACATAAAACCTTTACAATTTTTTTAATGACTTATTTTCTCTCTGAAATAGGTCAATTGAATTAAAAATCAGTTGGGGTGTCTGAGGTTTTGCGCATTTAACGTTACACGTTGTATATGTATAGAAAGATAGATTAGGTAGGCTTAATACATTCGTGTCTGTGAAACCATGGAAATACACATACAAAATTTCAACCCAATCGTTCAAGCCGTTTAGTAGTTGACATACCGACAGCAGCGCCACCTACCGGGTCCAATTGTATTTTTAAAATAATCCAGGAAACCATCGAAATACCCATATTAAATTTCAACCCAATCGGTTCAGCCGTTTAGAAGTTATGTGAAAAAGATAAGTACCGAAGGATAATTCATACTAACCGTTGTCCTATTACCCGTTTTCCCGTAGGAATGAAGCATTTTCCCGCGGTAAAAAGTAGCCTATGTTCATCAGGGATAATGTTGGCTTCTAATGGTAAAACAATTTTTCAAATCGGTCCAGGAGTTTCGGAGCCTATTCAATACAGGCAAACAATCAAATCTTTCCTCTTTATAATATTAGTGTAGACAAACTGCGCATTTATAGACTGAACTATCATAAGTAGAGATGGTGACAATATTAATATATATTCTATGAAGTACGATAATGTGACTGTTGCTCCAATAATAGCTTTCTCTTAGTCACAATCAACTTTGTAAAGGTTGAAAGTTAGAATTTAACGATAAATTGTGTCACACGAGGGATCCTGTCAGTTCTGTGTACTTTGTTAAATTGATTGTTTGTTTTCCTGTACCTAATATTATTATGTGGCGGTAATGCAGTCTCATTGTTTGTTTTTTTTTGTGGGAAGTCTTGTAGGCTATCTTATCAGAAAAAGATTTCAGTCCTCATATCAATACTTCATCTTTCATGATAGTGATAACTCATGAATGAACGTCGTGTTTGTTTTGATAGTGGTTATGTCAAATAATGAGATATAAAATCAATAATAGACCTTTTTCCGTCTTTTCCAGTTCCGTCCGCGCCTCAAAACCTGACAGCTAACAACGTATCAACAGAGGAAGTCCACCTCTCATGGGCTCCGCCATTGACTTTCACACTGCGCACCCTTCCCAACACAGACCTTGACCGTAAAAGTCAAACTTTAATACCCGATGACCCAGCCAGGACACATAAGAAACAAGAACCGCAGGGCGACGAGCCACTCAATGACGTCTTAAGCCAAGACCAGTCTCCAGACGCAATCAACCCAGAAAGACAGAAAGATTTCGAATACACCTCCTACAACTGGTACAAGAACGACAAACAGAAATACAACGACGACTACTCATCTCATCTCCTTATCGACGACAATAGGAGTAAAAGAGATGTACGATCACGCCGACATAGAAAGAGACGTCAGGACAACGGCACAGAACCAAAACTGCACGACGAGAAAAACTTGCAAGTTTTAGTTTATCCAATTGAGCAGAAAGAAGTGGTCAAGAAATCCTATGGGCAAAGTAGTAAACATAAGGATACAACAAAAGTGGCTTATGTCTTGTATTACGAGCAGGGGGTTCCAAGGTATGATGTGAACATCGTCAACGGGACACAGACGTCAACTGACGTCAAGAGAAAGAATGTGTTTCCAAGTGATTTGGGCATGGAGGACTATTCGAGGGCGACGAAGAATTTGACGCTATTGAACACTTCCGGGAAGGTGACGAAAGTTGTCGGGTTCCGCTTGAGAAATCTAAGTAAGTGGGGTTTTAGATTGTTCTCTATTTTTGTGTAAGAGTTGGTTGCTAGCGCCTAATAATGGCGATTGAGAAATTGAGTGTTCTATTTTAAAGGGGGCCATCTGTTTCTTAATCTTTTTCTACCTTCAAGTTTAGAGTACCTTAATCTCGATTTCATTCTTGAAAGACAGAAAATGGCTAATCACACAATGATTACAGTGATATATTTTCCAGCCAGTTTCATTGCATTCATTGGCTTTCTCGACAGTCTTGCAACCAGAATCGATCCAGCTGATTGTCGATTGAAGGTAAAGCGAGGCTCGAAATGAGCTGTCAATTGTGTCGATCCCTCGCATCAGGTGGAATGACAGCTCACTTCACCTAAGTTTTCACGGTGAGATTCTTACAGAATTGACCGGTTTATATTGACTTGCTATGTGTTTCTACGGTGCAAGTTGGTTGCGGGAGAGCGTCGAGTTATTGAACTGAACTTCAGTGGATTAAGCACAAAATATCTTAATTTTTTATCCCTTAATTTGTGGTACTGCATTCTTTGATGAACATGGAGGCGTTCATTTAAAAGTCGTAAAGTTTCTTTAATTACCAAGTAGGCTCAATCAATTAAGACCTCGACCTTCTACTAAGGAAGTATGTTTGAAACACAGGCGCTCATCCAATTAGCAGACAGAATACCTTTAGTCCGTCTTAATTGTCTAGATTAGTTACCGCATTTTGATGTCTTCGGATAGTTCACGGTTACAAATGGTAGGATTAAAAAAAAATGGTAAGTGGTAGTTTGGTAGAAAACATTATTTATTGGGAAAATCATTTTGGGGTGCGTAAGGGGCCCGTGGCTAAATAATAACAGCCGCACAGTATATCATCGCACGGTATCGTATTACCCAGTATCTGGGTTGTGGAGGTCAGATAGGCAGTCGCTCCATGTAAAATACTGGTATTCAGCTGCGTCCGGTTAGACTGGAAGCCGACCCCAACATAGTTGGGGTATTATGTTTTATTTCTATTCACTCAATAAGGTAGTTTAAAATGACTGATCTTAATACTATCTAAAAGTAGTGTAATATTTCGATTAGTGTATGATTCTTCTCTGCTTAATCCTTTAGGGATTACAGGCGTGATGTTACTATAAGTAATATGATTTTATGAAAACTAGTATAAAACCTTTATACCTCTGTTTTCAGAGCCCTTCACGCCATACAAGATCTGGGTACGAGCCTTCTACAATTTCTCACTAGATGGCGTACAGTCGTCCGATCTGTTGGACCGACTGGGGCCCAAGTCCGACCCCCTGTACGTGTTGACCGACGTCAGCCCACCGTCCTCGCCGATTATACTGAATTTGACCTGTGATCAAACTAAACGTGAGTGATTCAAATGTTTTAATTATTTCAATATTTTAAATTGTATTTGAGAAAAAGTACCGACTTAACCCTCGTACCCATAATATGCGATTTTTTATCGCGCACTGGTTTTCAACGATCTAATCAGCGCCGAGAGTTACAAATCCATCTGTTTTTTTGACGCCCTGGTAAGTTAACGCAAAATCTAACTGCAAAAATATTTATTATAAATATCGATTTAGCGATGGTTTTCCCTGAATTGACAATTACCAAACTCGGTCACATGACGCTGTTACGATTTTTGCACCAAATATGTAGTTGGCGACACTGCAACGATGACTACTCGTATATTTATTATTTTCCTTTCCGTTAGTGCTAGAGGATCTCCCTACCGTTCCTTAATAATAAGCTTAGTCCCAATATGTCCTTAGCTCTCAAAACAGTGAAGGTAAACATCGTGAGGTAACCGGCACGTCCTAGAACCAAAAAAATCGAAGATATGTGACATCTACCAACCCGCACTGGGCCCGCGCGCCGCGTGGTGGACTATGATACGGCCCACTCTCTCACCGAGAAGAGGCCTGTGTCCCAGAAGTGGGAGCATTATAGGCTGATTAAGTGATTATGCTAAGCTTAGTCGAGTGGCTCGTGGCTAAGTAATAACAGCCGTACGGGTCGGTCGGTCAGGTTAAGCTACGCTTGCCGCGGTTAGTCCGTGGATGGGTGACCATCTTCACATGCCAAGACCCCTCCGTGCCTCCGAAAGCACGTTAAGTCGTTGGTCCCGGCTGTCATTCATGGATCTTTGACAGTCGTTACGGGTCGTCAGTAGCCCGAGTCTGACAACCAATCTTACCAAGGGGTATCGTATTACCCAGTAACTGGGTTGTGGAGGTCAGATAGGCAGTCACTCCATGTAAAATACTGGTTTTCAGCTGCATCCGGTTGGACTGGAAGCCGACCCCAACATAGTTGGGAAAAGGCTACGCAGATGATGATATGCTAACCTTAGTTCCAGTAAGAACCAATAAATAAATGAATGTTGTATTATTCGCAGGTACTCTATACCTCCAATGGCGCCAACCTCTGGAGTACAACAACTCCTTAGACCAGTACGTAGTGACCCTGAGGAAGATCCCTGAGCAGCAGCCGCGGACGAGGCTCACACTACCCACCAATAAGAATGATATTGAAACTACCATACCGATTGTAAGTGTCCAATTTTATTTTGAACTGAGCCCACAGACCTGTCCAACTTTGAATAATTCTTACAAAAATTCCATAGAACGTTACTTCAGTTCAGTTTACTATCACTTTCAGTTTTCACGAATTTTCCAATTTTCGCAGCAACTTATTAATTTTTTTTTTAAATCCTCTATAAACCTAATACGGACTACTACGAACATTTTAAAATAAACATTTGCCAAATCGGTCCGGCCGTTCTGAAGTGATGCGCTTACCAACGAACAGCAGTTCATTTTTTAGGGTTCCATACCCAAAGGGAAGAACGGAAACCTATTACTCCCGCTCCGCTGTCCGTCCGTCCGTCCGAAGGTCTGTCACCAGGCTGTATCTCATGAACCGTGATAGTTAGACAGTTGAAATTTTCACAGATGATGTATATCTGCCGCTATAACAATAAATACTAAACAACAGAATAAAATTAATATTTAAGGGGGGAGCCCCCCTTAAATATTTCTTTTATTCTGTTCTGGTTGTTATTGGCAGTCGCTACATATGAAATACTCGTATTCAGCTGCATCCATTTAGACTGGAAGTCGACCCCAAAAAAGGCTAGAAAGGGCTAGGCTAGCATGATGATGTTGCGTGATTGGTTGATTAAAATAATACAGACCAATCGTGTACTTTGAATGAAAAACTAATTGAATATGCGTTCTGTATTACGGAGATCTTCCGTACTTGTTCGTACCGACTCGCGATCGCAGTAGCAGACTTGGAATGCCATAGTACAATATTCGGGCCAGTGGACACGTAAAATGAACCGCACATCATCATTATCATTTCAACCGAAAGACGTCTCCCCCAAGCACCGCCACTTAGACCGGTTCTGTATTTCTCGCATCCAGTGGATTCCTGCGGCCTTCACCAGGTCATCGGTCCACCTTATGGGAGGCGGCGTCTTCCGGTACGCGGTCGTCACTCCAGAACATTTCGGCCCATCGGCCATCTGTTCTGCGAGCAATGTGCCCTGTCCACTGCCACTTTTTTTTGGCAATTCTTCGGGCTTTGTCGGTTACCTTTGTTCTTCTGCGGATCTCTTCGATCACGTAAGGAAACTCCAAGCATAAACCTCTCCATTTGCCCTTTGGGTGACTTTCAAACCTATGAGGCTCATTTTGAGCGACCACGTTTCAGTGCTATAGGTCATCATTGACAACTCGCACTGGCGTCTTGAGACACTTCGGTATGTGGGACGAGAAGATATTACGACAACGAACATCAGTGGTAACAATTTGACATTGACTGACAGCGCCTTTATGTCGTAATAGTAAGAGCGATTTTCGTAGTGCAAGTGTTACCATTGATGTACGAATGACTACTAAACGCAGGTGCGTTGAAATCAGTAGACAAGTTTTATGAGATTTAAACTCGCAAATTACTATTCATTCTGAAAAAATATAAGCACACATAAAATACTTTTGTTGACAGGGAACTCAGAAAATGTAGCGTTTAAGATATACAAGATTATTTTTAGTATACTGCAAACCTGAAACACGCGTATAGTATTTTTATGTAAAGAATCTATGTACAAAATTTCAAAACTGCATCATGAAAAATCACAAAGTTATAAACTTGTTATGTTACATGATTGTCCGTACAAAAAGTTGGTTACCACTTAACACGCGCCGCCGGCCGACCGGCTGTGACCTGTGTTGTGCGCATATGATTGCGGATATGTACTTAGTGTCGCTCGGTGTCCAACTTGTTACCATTTTTAAATATTTTTGGGACAAAATATAACATGGTGTAAAAATTATTGGAATCGATTCAGTTACTTATTCTGAACAAACTATATTCAGTTTTGCAATATACTAAAAATAATGTTGTATAAATACATACATCAATAAAACGCAATAACGACTATGCACAAATAAGGAAAGTAAAATAAATATAGGACAGATATTAATATATAAGGAAACTTGAATAATACATAGAAATAGAAGTATTTAAATGTTACAATAACATTCAGTTGTGATTTCATAAATGACGGTGCTGTGGGTCAAGGCACTTATTCGAGGTAATTTATATTTATATTTAAATTAGAGGGGCTCGTGGCTAAGCCATAATAGCCGCACGGGTTGATCGATCAGGTTAAGCTACGCTTGCCGCGGTTGTTCCGTGAATGGTTGACCATCTGTACATAACAAGACCCCTCCGTGACTTGGCAAACGCGTAAAGCCGTTGGTCCCGGCTGTCACTCGTGGCTCTTTGGCAGTAGTTACGGGTCGTCAGAAGCCTGAAAGTCTGAAAGTCTGAACTACTCTTACCAAGGGGTATCGTATTACCCAGTAACTGGGTTGTAGAGGTCAGATACGCAGTCGCTCCATGTAAAATACTGGTATTCAGCTGCGTCCAGGTAGACTGGAAGCCGACACCAACTTAGTTGGGAAAACGCTAGGCAGATGATGATGATGATGCTTATATACAACGTGTAACGTTAAATGCGCAAAACCTCAGACGCCCCAACTGATTTTTAATTCAATTGACCTATTTCAGAGAGAAAATAAGTCATTAAAAAATTGTAAAGGTTTTATGTGCTGTTTTAGTTTTACTGGTCACTCTGATCGTTTCTTGCGTCTGCGACGACGCTTTATCGAGGGAGGTGTCGTCACCGGACCGCTGCGCCGCGCTGTAATTGGGTTGCTTGACCTATTAATAAATAGACACGGCAACGTTTTTAATGAAGATTTTTTGAAAAATGTGACCTATATTAAAAAGTGGTTCAATTAATTCTGCTCGTTATCCTGATCAAACTATTTTCAGGTTTTGCGCATTTAACGTTACACGTTGTATAAATGATTGTTAAAAAAAAAAAAAGTCTCAGGTGTGCTGAAACTTACGGGTATGAGTGCTAATGGCACCGATTCCCTTGTTCACAAACTAAACTAAATTTAAGTTCAGTGCATCTTTTTTCTTTCTATTTCATTAAGAAAAGGACAGAAGATAAATATTAGTTTAATCCTGTCAAATTAGTCGGCACCTGTCGTATATTTTTTTTTTAATCACGTCTAAACTTTTCTATGGAGTATCTTAATTTGACAGGACTAAACTAATATTTATCTTCTGTTCTTTTTCTAATGAAATAGGAAGAAAAAGATGCACTGAACTTAAATTTAGTTTAGTTTGTAAACAAGGGAATTCGCACCAATGACTGATTGTCGGAAACATGTTTTTTTTTTTAAATAATGTTTATACACAATGTCTTCAAGTACCTAACAAGCACGACACTTCAATCAAAATATAGGTTGCATTGGCCCAACTCGTAAACTTGCGTTTGATATTGACCATTTTAAACCAAGTAAGACACTTTTATCTAGATATAAGCCGTGTGTCGGGTGTGATTTCCCATCGGAAAAAATTACGAACTTCCATACAAAAATTTATTACCTATTTAAACCCTTTAGGCGATTTTTCCTTGAACAATCCATCCTCGGTGCTAACTTTCATCATTTGCCCGAACAATTAACAACGACGACAACAATTCGAACGATTCAATTTAAACGATTCATTATTTTTATATTTTTCTTGTGCAATATTTCAATTTTCCAGATGCAGCGGTTAAGACTGTGTTTTGTATGTCAGTGATTGAATGAATTGAAGACTTTTATGAAGTTGCAGATAGTTACGATCTATGTTTAATTTCAGGAAGTGGACCTGTGGAATATGACTAGATATGAAGTAAAAGTGTACGCAGTTACTCAGTCCGTTGCCAGGGAAAAATCGTTCATTAATGGCGACGAATCAAAACCAGAGGCAAGTATTTAGCGTTATTACTTTGAAACTCAAACTCAAAACTCAAACCATTTATTTCCCAATTACAAGCACTTTTGAATTGTCAAGGGGTTGGTTAGTCAGAAAGATGAAGCGAGTTGCCCATTCCAAAACGTAGTGCTTGGATGGAGAAGAACGGGCAAGAAACTCCACGGACACTTTGTAAATAAAAAAAATAAGGTTACAAAATGGTTTAATATAACAACATATTATCCCCTTTTTGCCTATGGCATTAAGTCCGCCTCTGTACATTTATGTGCTTGAAGTATTAAATAAATAATTATATTAATTTGTCTTCTGTCTTCGTTTTAACGTTACTTGGTGCCGGCGCAAATGCTTTTCCTCGTCTATTTTCCGCTATACAGGGTGAAATTGAAAACATGCGACAAATCGAAATGGGAGATTGTACTCATCATTATGAACAACTTTTACCATGGGACCAAACCTGAAATTGCGAAAAAAAAAATCAGCTGTTCCCTACATTTTGACGAGTTATGCGAACATAAATGTAGGGAACAGCTGATTTTTTTTTTTCGCGATTTCAGGTTTTATCTCATAGTAAAAGTTGTTCACAATGATGAGTACAATCTCTCATTTCGATTTGTCGCATGTTTTCAATTTCAACCTGTATATTGCAGTTACATATCATTGTGTTAATTCTTCTTCATGTCGATGGTATGTATTTTAAACCAAGCCCAAAACTTTACCATGTCCTAGTGTCATAGATGTTTGACTAGATGTACCTAAGTAATATACATAAATGCAACATGTGAAAGAAGTGCATACAGACTCGCGTATCGATCATAGTCGGCGCTTTACGTTGACTATTAGCGATGCGCGTGTGTTATGTTACATCTATGCCTGCACAAACAACATAGATCGATCGATGCTCGGTATTTATCGTTTCGAGAGTGTTGTAATGACGTAGAAAAGAGATGTTAGATTATCGTGCTGTTTGTAACGTCTTGCAATTAACGCCCATATTTCTCTCTATATTTCTATATTTCTCTCTCAGGAAGTATCAAGTGAATGGTGTGTGGCCCACTCGGAGGCGATGTCTCCCGGCGACGCAACTGTGACGTCTCGCGGTGTCAGTAACGCCGCGCTGCTCGCCGTCTGTCCGCTGCTGATCTTCGTTGTGGCGATCGCTGTGTTGTACTGGAGGTTTGTACATTATGCTGTCTATATTTTGATGAGCCATACATATCCGCCCGGATTTTCCATAAACATCCGCTTCTAAAGCATGAAAGAACCGACCACGGAATTCATGCTGAAGAGTAATCCTTTCTTGCTTAGAGTTGAGAGAGCCGCCAAGATTCATAAAAAAAAATGCTAAATAGTCCACACACCGACTAAACATCACAGTATGCATACATTTGAAAATATCAGAGCGGAAATTCTCGTAATTTTAAGAACGTTCAGTCTGGATCTGTGTCAATCTGTCAAAAATATCTTTAATTTCCATTTTTGACACGTTTTTGACATTAACTGTCGCTGAGATGAGATTGCGACTGAATTTTGAACGTTTTTAATTACGGGAACTGGCCTTCTGATGTCAATGTTCTGCGCCGTTGCTATGTCGATGTTGTACTATGCGTTTGGGTGGCTAAACTATGGAATAACTATGGCCCCTGTTTTAATATACACGGATAAAATGGCACGGGGTGACTTGCATACTCAATAATGGGCCCCCGGAAACTGTCGCTAGCACATAGTGACGTGACGACAAGGGGGCAACATGTCCTGAGGTGCTTGAGGAGTGGAGAGGTATTACACGGCTTTCAGAAGAATCCCAGGGCCCGGAAGATGGTCAAGATCCCTACGTGCAGTTACCTAGAATAATTCTTTCCCCCGACCACGTTTGCTGCTGCGAATCTCCACTCAAGCCGGCCAATAAGGGCAAGAAAGAGGTGGGAGCTCTGTTCCTCGTCATTGTTCACTCCAGCCAACCAATAAAGGCAAGCCAGAGTTGAGGAACAAGACTTCTCCCGGGAGATAGGGTTCGTGGGGTCGCTGCTGCCCTGCGGGTTTCTGTATCTCTCTTGGTCTGGCTCCTCACCCTAGACCTGTTCCGGCAAAATAAACTCTACCGACACAGGCACAGAGTTCCCAATACGACTTCAGCGTAGAGATACGGCGGTGGGGTTATTATTATTATTAGTATATTCTTTATTTTTTTTTTTTGTGAGGGGCTTGTGGCTCAGTTATAACAGCCGCACGGGTCGATCGATCAGGTTAAGCTACACTTGCCGCGGTTGGTCCGTGGATGGGTGACCACCATCTTCACATACCAAGACCCCTCCGTGCCTCGGAACGCACGTGAAGCTGTTGGTCCCAGCTGTCATTCGTGGATCTTTGACAGTCGTTACGGGTCGTCAGTAGTCCGAAAGTCTGATAACCAGTCGTACCAAGGGGTATCGTATTACCCAGTAACTGGGTTGTGGAGGTCAGATAGGCAGTCGCTTCATGTAAAATACTGGTATTCAGCTGCATCCGGTTAGACTGGAAGCCGACCCCAACATAGTTGGGAAAAGGCTAGGCAGATGATGATGATTCTTTATTTTTGGACAACAGTGATTCATTTTAAGTGGATTTTTCATTGGATTTTATGCGTTGTCTGTTTGTGAATGATTGAATTTAAGATTTTTATTAATTAAAAGATAAGATATTTCTATGTTAGCCGTAACAGGGTTGTGGAGGTCAGATAGACAGTCGCTCCGTGTAAAATACAGGTACTCAGCCGCATCCGGTTAGACTGGAAGCCGGCCCCAACATGGTTGGGAAAAGGTTAGCCAGATGATGATGATGATGATGATGATGATGATGATGATGATGATGATGATGATGATTGAGTAGAAGATAAACACTGCGAACGAAGGGAGCTAGATAAGTTATGCTGATATTTATATTTGTTCACAGATGCAGAGCTCGTTTGAGTAAATGCATCAGTGCTGCGTACAACTACTTGGAGGAGGGTGGCGAAAGGGCGGCGAGGGCGCCCCTCAACTCTTATAAAAAACCGGGTGAGTTACTTGTCGTTGTTTATGTTATGTTTACTATGGAATTTTTACATAGTTGGGTATAGTACAGTTGGAATAGTAGTTGAGGGGTACGAGGAACAGGATGGATCAGGAGGATGTAATGTTCACATCCACCATAGAAAACTGAGGATCATCCGACCTGATAGGACCCTGTATAATTATATGCTAGTCGCGCAGTTAACTCTGCTTGCGCGATGCAGGATTTTGCGTGACGTCAGTTTGTTGCGTAGTTCGCATGTGGCGATGTTGATATGTTTTTGGTGGGCCGTGTTAATGAGCGGAGTACCAATTAAGTACATATCTATATACAACATTAGTTTTAGTATATGCCAAACTCGAAACACGTGTCTAGTATTTTTATGTAAAGAATGTATGTACAAAATTTCAAAACTGTATCATGTAAAATCACAAAGTTATGTTACCTGCTTGCCCGTACAAAAAGATGGTTACCACTTACCACGCGCCGTCGGCCGACCGGCCGTGACCTGTGTTGTGCGCATATGATCGCGGATATGTACTTAGTGTCGCACGGTGTCTAACTTGAAACCTTTTTTAAATATTTTTGGGACAAAATATAACATGGTGTAAAAATTATTGGAATCGATTTAGTTACTTATTCTGAACAAACTATATTCAGGTTTGCAATATATTTTAAATAATGTTGTATAGAGACTGATAAACACCTCGTAGTAGTCGCAGTACGAGCTCAAACAGATCTCCTGGGTAAAAATGATTTTCGGTATGATTTCGGCCTCATTTCGGCGTGTTTTTGGAGTGTGTCGGCGTATTTTCGGCGTGTGTCGGCGTGTTTTCGGCCTGTTTTCGGCGTGTCGGCGTGTTTTCGGTGTTTTGTTCACTACCTTGGCCTGTATTCGGCGTATTTTTTACCAGGGCCTGTTGCCGAAATTCTCGAAGTAATCCTTCGGTCGCTTTTTATGTAATTAAAGACGAATAGGAGTTGAATAGTATTGTTTCCAGACATAACACAGTTCTAAAACTTGTAAACAATATTATTATTTGTTGTGTTGGCTATAAGTAAATAATAAAATTAAATAAACATGTGTCAATGTTACTAGGGAAAATGGCATTATTTGGTTTCAAAGACAGAGTTCTTTGTTC